>CM038792.1:317777836-317832563 GCA_021764765.1 Vicia sativa | reverse complement strand
TTCCTACTAACTTAGCAATAAAACACCAATAATCCATAATTCTAACTCAACCTTGCTAATTTATTTCACTCACCCAACCAAAACTCATGGATCAACCTATCAATTTTTTCCTAAATCCAAAATATATCACCAAACCCTAACTATAAGGAAATGGAAAATCAAACCCCTTACCTCAAGTGATTAGATGATTCTGATGATCAACAAACCCAATCCTCAAGTTTGCTCTTGTCATCTTCTTTCTTCTTCTTCTAAAACCTCTGTTTCTAAGCTTCTATGTTTGGCTTTTTGGTGTTGGAATGGAAAGAAATGAGGAAAAGTGTTTATAATGTATTCTTACTAGCAACCAAGGGTGTATACCCAATTCTACACAATTAATCCTCACACCCCTATCTATTCTTATTAATTAACACACTAATAATATCTAATAATATTATTAATTCAATTAATTAAAATAATTCCGGGGAATTAAATATCGGTCCGAATAATATTTTACCGAACCGAACGGAATAAAAACCGGACCAAACGTCGCCAAATATATTAATAGATATATCGATTAATATAAATATTCTCGTTGCCAAAACAATCGTCAAACAGTAACTCAAAAATATTAATATAATATAATAATAATAATAAATGGGGGCGTTATATACTGCAGAGGTGAACTCACCAGAGAAGACGATTGTTTCCGCTACTGTGAACTACCTGAGCTCAAGGCCACTTTGTCTTCTCGGCAAGACTTTTTTTTCCAGTTGTCTTTAGTTGCAGTCCCCTATCTGTGCTCAGTATTATTGTTCACTTTTGTAAAGTCTTAAACTTTGTTTAGGTTTCATCAAAAAGACACAATTTTATTTTATTTTTATTAAATTCTTGAGCATAATATTTTTGGTTTGAATTGAGATTCATGAAATGAAAAGAAAAATCCACATAGATTTTAAAAATATAATAAATAAAAATTAAAATATAATTAAATATATTAAAATAATAATAGAACATTGATGACTCCTTATATAATGTTCTATAGGTCATTTCGACTCCATATTCTTGGAGACTTCTTCAATCAACTCTAAGATTTAGCTAAACAACATCTATAGAATATTCTCCATAAAAGATAAAAAATCTTCATAAAAGGATTCCTAAAAGTCTCAACTGATCATTTTCAGAACCAATCAAATATGCACTGTTTATAACAAAATCCTCGATTGGTTTCAGGTCTCATAATGAGTATGTAATATTCCGTATACTCATACTCAAATTAAACCTCAAGGATATCCAAAAGCAGGTTCGCTACATCCTCGGATGTCACAACATCTTCTATGACACCGGCAGAAAAAATAACAATAAAATTATGGAATTTGATAAAGATGATGCATCATCTTACTCAACATCAACATAGAACCAATTAGAATCATGCTTAGACAAAATTTATCCAACCAGAACTAACAATCTCCCTTGGAAAATTTTGGCTAAAACAACCAAAACCAAATTCAATTGAGAGAGGAATAAAACCATAATACTAGCTACACGTTGATCATGTAAACTTTGTAATAAATACACAAATAACAGAACTCCCATGTTTCACATTACAAAAGGTTCTCCTACCAGGAAACCTACACTAGAGTACAGGATAAATAGAAAGATCAACAACTTCACACAAGCATCTCCCCAATGATTGCAGAACCATACACACAACATTTTACTCCCCTTTTAGCCAAATATTGACAAAAAGAAATCGGTAAATGTACACAAAGGAACCACATTAAACACGTTGGAAAATATTTCACCAGTAATAAGATATAAGGAAACATAGATAACATTAGAACATATTGCACCAGGCAATACCAAACAACTTGAAACCCAAAAATTTCGAGGAAATACCATAGATGGAAGACACATATGGAAACAACACTTGGTCAACTTCAGATGGTTTTCCACCTCTCGACTCACAAAGAGCCTCACCCATCAAAGAGTCTTACGACCTTGGTGTTGTAGCCATCCTCACTATCTCGTAAACATGATTCTTCCAGCCAATAACCCCAATAATAGGTATATTATTCCTAAATGATAGAGGAAATGCAACAGTTGCATTCCCTTTTCTAGAATTATATAACGCTCAATAGTACAAGTTACAATCCCACTATATCTTTGATAACAATAAGTTATTCCTTATTGTCCATATTCTTCTGCCTGTCATCATTTCCTTCAACAAGATTCCTGATCGGTTGCTTAAAACTTCCAAGATCCTTGTACCAATCATGTTAAATTAGATATCCAAATATTTCGATCTTAAATATAAAATGTCATGATATTCTCTTGACATCATACCTTTCAAAATAAGTTCAGAGAAACCTCTGCATGTTTCAATGGAACACATCCATTTTCTATTTTCTTATTTTGTTTAAGTGTTGCTACTATCAAGATGAATTATGCTCAAATAATTGTATTTTTTATATTCTAGTGACAAACATGTTTGATCGAATCAACCGGCCAATGTTTGTGAATTTACAAGTATCCTCTCCTAGTGCTTCATCGTTTGCACATAGGATGTTTGCCTTTATCGTTGACCTTTTTTATTTCAACAACTAAATCTTTAATTCTAACATTGATAGATTCCATAGTCATACCAGTTCGGAGTTATAGATCTTATATTCTCTCGCTTTGAAAAGTAACCTAAAATATTCCTTAATCCCATTGAGCTTATTTCGTCCACTTGATCTTAGCACCAAAGATCTAACATTTACTTCCAAAATGTAAAGTATTTAACTTATGTTTTTTCATTCCTATTTATAAGAGTAGATAATACCTCCTCTCAAAGTAACCTTGTTATGAATATAGCAAGCAATATTCAACTTCAGCCGAAACTTAAATGGGAATTTCAGCACTAAGTATCATTCTAGTTTATTCTTGTATTGCTCTAGTCCTTTTCAACACCATCTCCTTGAATTTTCTAGGAATAAGAGAACATATGACTTATTACTTTCATAATCACAAAATTTAGAAAATTTTGCATCCATAAACTCCTTGTCATTATCATTTTTATTTTGATAATCATACTCATCTTCTTCTTGAATGCCAAATTGACTTGAATACTTAAGGCATCCGATTTTTCTCTAAGAAAATTCATCAAAGTATAGCCAGAGTAATCATTTATAACCACAAAGACATACCTTCTTCCTCTTGGGTTGTCTACCTATAATGGTCCCATTACCTCCATGTGAAGAAGTTCTAAGATTTTGGAAGTAGTCTAATGTTGCAACATAGGTGTGACATCATGATATCCTTTTTCTTTCACACCGATCAGAAACTTCTCCTTCAATCTTGATCTTTGGCATATCTCTAATGGCTTCTTCAGACATGACTTCCTTCATTCTTTTGAAATGAAGATGTCTAAGTTTTTGGTTCCATAATTTTACTTCACCTTCATTGATTATTGAACGTGAGTAAACACCTATTTGAGATTCCCATAAGTAGCAGTTGACTTTGGACCTAGTACATTTCATTAGAACAACTTCTTTCTCATTTTTAACAAGACATTCGGATTTTGAGAAGTTGACTAACAAAACTTGGTCACATAGTTGACTAATGCTAATGAGATTAGCAGTCAATCCTTTGACATGCAACACATAGCATAACCTATGATATCCATCATACACCAAATTTCCAACTCCTTTGATATCTCCATTAAAGCCATTAGCAAATCTAACAAAACCCGTGGTATGTTGCTTAAAGTCCACCAACATCGTATGGACCCCTATCATATGTCTAGATCATCCACAATCAAAGTACCATTCTTCATTTGTTGAGTCTCTTTTGCTCACTTCTCTTTTGCTCACTATATTAGCCTTTGTAACGAACTGAGTCTTTGATCTCCATAGAAGTTGAAATAAAAAGACTTTATATGACCAGGCTCACTATAGTAGTGACACTTCCATGTTTACTGAGGTTGGTTTGAAGATTTATCACATTTTCTAGGATGTTGTAACATGAGATTCTACATGATGATATTTTCTTCTTTAAAGCATGAAAACCCTCTCTCCGACATTCCCCTTAGTTTATTATCGATTGATAATGAATTTTGGTATCTTCATTCTCTTCACCATATTTATAGAATCACCAACTTATCAAGCTTGGAATTTTGTGTTAACCTCAATTTGTAGATAAGAAATGGAACTAAGAAGTCGCTTTCTCATTCTCCAAATCGACATAATCTTCTTTGCTCTTCCTCTTTCTTGGGAGTTCTTTACACATGTTACAAGTATACTTATAGGACACATCAAAAATTCATAAATATCATTCTCATCATAATCCAAGAGCTTGAACTTCATTTGCCCATCCTAGATAAATTCAACACAAGTTTAGCAACTCGTATCATTTCATCTTCCGACTTATCATCATCAAACCAAGATGCGAAATCCTTCACTGCTTATTTATTTGCCCATCCTAGATAAATCCAACACAAGTTTAGCAAACTCGTAATTATCTTCATCTTCGACTTATCATCATCAAACCAAGATGCAGGAAATCCTTCATTGTTTATTGAGGAAGTTGGGACATTAAGGTCTCAATATGACCTTATCCTTCACATTCAAAACATTGAATCTCTGTTTTGACTTGGCTTCTCTTCTGATCTTTGTTTCTTATGAGAATCAAGACTAATACATATTTCATATGAGATGTTCTTGACATCCGGTCTTCCTCTTTTGTCCAATATTTTTAATAGCCTATTGAATTTCTTTTCAAGAAGAACAATAGTATTAGACAAATCCTCGGTGTTCGGGCTTAGTTTGACCTTTATCATATTCAAATATTAGATACAAAGCTATGATTTTATTCTTTTTCTCAACCTTGTCACCAATATCCAATTCAAATGTTTAAAGTGGCCCAATAAGTTCATCAACTCTCATGTTGTTGATGTCATGAGCTTCATTAATAGTTGTGACCATCATGTAAAATTTCCTAGGCAAGGACCTAAGAATCTTCCTAACCAACTTTGCTTCTAACATCTTGTTCTGAAACAATTGATGCATTAGCAATTTCAAGAATTGTGATATGATATTCTTGAATTGTCTCATCATCATTCATCTTTAAGTTCTCAAATTTGGAGGTGAGAATCTTAAGTCTTGAGATCTCCACCTAGAGTTATCATCATAAGTTGTCTTGAGAATTTCCCAAGCCTCCTTGGCCAATACATATTAATCAACCTAAAACATTTTTCTTCTCGTTCGATTTTGTCAGTCAACTCTTTCCCATCTTTTTCAACGCCTTTCACACCGATGCATCCATCCTTTTAGAACATCCTTCCAAGCTTTATTGTCCAGCTTTCTTAAAAGTTATCACGAACTTTCCATCGATCATAGTTAGAACCATCCAACATGGGAGGTATGTTGTTATAACGTAATTGGTGAACTGACTTTGAGATTTTTGTATCATAAATGTGCGGATAGCAAGATTCGCCACCGACTTTTCTTTTATCCAATTAAGGGAAGGTAAAAGATGTAAAAGACCTTCGTTAGATTCCAGGTATGGAGAAGGTTATGAAAAGGGAAGGTATTAGCACTCCTTTTCATCCGTAGTTATCTACGGCTCTTAGTTTCTCTTAGATCACTTTTGAAAATCGTGCTTCGTGTGTTTGAAAATGTTTTGAAAAGGCATTTTGCTTTGACTTTGTAATGATTAATGTAGGAATGTATACAAAGTGTTTGGAAATGTTTCGCTTTTGAAAAGAGTTTGAACTTTGATAAAAGTGAGTGTAAAGGTATTGATAGAGCAAGCAACTAAAAGTCTTATTACCTACTCGTAATGATGCTGTTATTTTACGTTCCTTTAGAATAGCGCTATCCATACCATTAGTTGGTAGGTAACCCTATTCGCTGGATGTAAGCGGACATTCAAGGGACATCGATGGTCATAGAAAGCAACTTGTAGGAAGTATCCTAGCACATTCAAGGACTATCATCATTTTTCGTAGGCGACAATCGAGGGTCAAGATCATGTATTTGGAGGCGACATCGTGGGTCTATGATCTTTGTATCGAAGGGACTATGATGATTTGTTTTGAAGGCACCGGTGCTAGAATACCTCTACGCTCGAGGACTCGACCACATTTGAATTCAGAAAGGCAACGAGAGAATTACCCTAAGGGGTGCATGTGTGGAAAGAGTGTGTTGATTTCATATTTTTATCTTGGATAGAGTGAGCTATGTTCATTTTTATCTTGCCATACACGCCTAATTCTAGCGTTTATAGGTGCGGAAATTAAATTGGAAAGTAAAATGAAAGATAAATCCTATAGCATACATGGCTTTGGGGCAGATACATAATTGAAAAGTGCGGAAAATAAAGTCCTAATTAAACTATTACATCCCATAGGCAATTACATAATATAAAAAGGAAACGATGAAAAATTGTCCGAAACGGAATAACCTGTGAACAGATGAAAAATCGGAAAATACGATAAACTTGAATAAGAAAAAAAATGTTAGTAAGAATAATAATTTTTGAATGAGAAAAATGTTTTCATGCTGGAAATAACATTAATATGCTAAATAATAATTTTAGGATTTTTGAGTTAATTTAATAATTAAAAATCAATTAAAAGAGATTTAAATGATAAAATAGAAATTAAATTAAATATGCATGAAAAAATAATATTTTTAATTTTAAAAATTAAATAAGTATTTTTATGATGAGTATGCAAAAGATAAATATTTTTGGTATTTTTTAAATGCATGATAAAAATTATGAAAGATAAATTAAATTGAATAAAAATATTGAAAGAAAATAGAAAATATGAAAATAGTTAAGTTTTGTAAAAAAGGAAAAAGGTTTGGTCTTGCCAGGATTCGAACTGGAGACCATGGAGAGCATCTTCAAATAGCCATATATACTACACCAATGCATTTTTGTTTGAAAAGTCGAATCAATCAATATGAATGTCAACGCAACTCGATTTATTCAACACAAGAAGCTCGCCCATCAACTTATGAATGAACGACCAATCCATCCATCGCGCACGCCAGCTTCACCGGTCCAGCTAGTCAACGACGCCGGAGCCCTAGCTCGTCGTCTTCTCCGATCATCCAAATCTCCAAACCAAAAATACGCAAAATAAAAAGGCAAGAGGTACCCACCCCTAAATCGGACCCCGCGAATCCAATGGTGGTATTGGTTTTCCGAAATGTCTCGTATGCTTTGTTGATCGAAACAATTTGAAATGCCCTAGCTATGGTGTTTTGAGTTCTACATCCTAAGCTTGCATGTAATGCTCATTCATGACCCAATCATCCCTAATCGATACAAACACACAAAAACATTAATAATGCATGAATAATGAAATTCAAATTTCAAATATACCAATCGGAGCAATGTATAGAGTAACGATTCGATGGTTTTGCTTTGAAAGTAAGACTGGATTGCTTCATTGGAACCTCAGAACAAGATTGAATGCTCAAACACCTTGAACTTGGTCGGAGATTAGAATTTAATTTTGACAATTTGAGAAATTTTTTGACAAAATAAGGGTTATGATTTGAGCTAGGTTTCGTCCCATTTGATGTGTGTACTGGGTATTTATAGTGATTTGGGATGGCAAAGAGAGTGAAAAGATTTGATCTTGAATGTGATTTATTTCTTTTCAAAATCAAATTTTGGAAAAATTTGATTTTCTCTTCAATGTGAGAGCTATCACGAATTTGGCATGTTCCATGGGCTATCTTGGACCTCAAGTTTGATAGAAATTCACCTTTTGAAAAATATCTTATTTTCATATTTTATATAATTTAATTTTGAATTAAATGGTTTTAAATTCAAAATAAATCAATAAAATAGAAAATTGTCATGGCTACATCAATATGTCACAAATAATATTATGATCAAGTTTGAATCATAAAATTATAGGCCCATTTGGAAAAAATTGCATTTTGACAAATATCTCCTTTTTGTGCAATTGCTCAAAATGCCCAACTTCAATGGGGTATTTTGCTCAATTTTCCACATTTTTGAGTGTTCTTGGACTTTTGGAAAGCTCTAAGAGTCCTATAACCAACCTCTTTGGTTTCATCTCAATTGAGTTTCCATGCTCAATATATCTTCAAAACAAAATGTTGACTTTTGTTGACTTTGAAAAGGACCTAATGTTTTGATCCATACCTTCCAAATGAAGCATTTTTGAACATTCTTGTGAGACATGAAGTTGTAGAGAATTGAATTTTCAAAACAAGAGGTGGTGGAAAATTTGAGAAAGTATGAAGAAGTTATGCTCAACAAATTTCTTTGACTTTTCACCGAAAACCCTAATTTGGAAAGTTTGACTTTTGAGCAAATCTTGAGTTTTCTTGATGAATCATGATCAACCCTTGATCAAATGATGAATTTAACTTCAAATGAGGATGTTGACCAAAAATCATGAAGTTTGATGTATGTTGACCATAGTTGACTTTTGTCAATACAACCGATTTTCAACGAGACGATTGTCCGAGGAAACTGACTTGTGAAGCTTGAAACTTGACATGGAGAATATTTGACAGGAGGAGGCATGAAGACCATTGGAGATGTTGGAAACCCATCTTGATTCGAGAAATACCAAACCTAGTTTGGGTTGATTGTCAGGAGAGGGTTTGTCGATCAACCCGAGGAATCCTTGAGTATGGGTGTATGAAATGTCTTGAGAAGATGGAGGGCAAATTTTGGGTATGACACTGCCTTATTCAATCTTCTTGGCTCGGAAGGGTTAGATTGACGTGTTTGCCTTTCGTGACCGGAGGTAGAAGATGATTGAACACTCGAGTACACCGAAAATTTGCACTTCATATGATGATGCGGGAATCGCTTATAAATGCCATTTGAGAAGTTGGAGATTTCGATGGGGAATGAGTCGTACCCTAGACTGAGATTGTTGTTTGAAATAGGAGAACTGGGAGATGGGCTAAGATGCCATCTGAAAGATCGATCTGGGGAGTGAGTCGTACAGGGCTCCTTAGATGTTCGAAGTGGAAGGAACATGGAGATGGGCTTAAGATGCCATCCGAGGAAATCGTGACGTTAGACTTCGTGCTCATCTTTGAATGAAGTTATTGGTTTGTATTGGTTTTTAACCAAATACGGCATTCTGAGTGGAGAAATGTTGACAAGTAGTCTGAGATGGCTTAAGATGCCATCCAAGGCAACCTAGTCGCACGCTAGACTCCGTAGTTGCGTGATAATAAGAGAGGTCGTAATACATCGTGCTGATTACTAAGTGAGGGATAGTAGTTGGCAAAAGGTGACAACTTCCCCATTGTTTCGGTATTAATCCAATGCCTGTTATCGGAGGATAACTGTGATCGTTCGATAGTTTTCCGCCTAGCCGCATTAATCCGGATCGTTGCTCGAGGACAACCAGGCGGCCTTCGATAGTTCTCCGTATGGATTCGGTATATCCTGACCAGTTGTCGGAGGACAACTAGGGCGTCTTTCATAGTTTCTCCGTCTGGATTCGGGCATTAATCTGGACCGTTGTCCGAGGACAACCACCGGTCTTCGTGATAGTTCTCCGATGAATTGGTATCTCGGATCATTGTCGGAGGACAACTAGGCGGTCTTCGATAGTTTTCCGTCGGATCAGTCTTAATCCTGGACCTGTTTATGCTAGAAGTTTCACTGTTTTGGAGAAAACAAGAGAAACTTTGATAGAATATCGTTAGTCTTATGCAAAGTATGATGCATGACGACGTGTATGAATGATATATGCATATATTATGACTTTATGAGAAATGTATGAATGATAGATGTTGTGGTATTTCAAAACATATCCATCTTGAAGAAGATGCGATGTTCCGCTGAGGACTTCGACTTGCTCGGGACGGAACGGATGAGACCCCGAAGAAAGAAAACTTTGATTCCTCCGATGCACTATCTAACCAAGTCTTGGGCCTAGATATCGTTAAGGATGGTAGAGATCAAGAAACACGTTGTTGAGGATCTTGTCCATAGACCGCTTGGGAAAGTCTGGGAGGTACTCTACCGGGATCTGCGGTGATCTTTTGAAGAGTATTTGATAGTTGCCGGAGACCGGGTTAGGATCCAGCCCGCTGGACATCTCCGCCGACAAAAAGGTGTAGGTTTCCCGATGCACTATCTCACCAAGTTTCGGTCCGGATACTGCTGGAGAAAAGGGAATTGTTGAGAGATATCTTGTTGGGGATAAATACCTCACCGGGATGAAATGTTATTGCTTGGAGACCGATGTAACATGATTTAGTTGAGGAATCATTGCTCGGGACTAACATATACTCTGCTTGGGAAGGTTTGTTGTGAGTGACACTGTGGGATCATGCTCATGGGGAATGACATGACCTTCGCCGTCATCTCATTCCTAGAGCTCGTAGTAATCACTTTTGTATGTTCACCTTCGCATGTTTGTGAATAGATTTTATTGTCGATGCATATAATCATTCAAAGCAAACGTTGGACTTTATGTAAACGACAACAGAAAATTGTAAAGAGAAAGAACTTGTATTTATTTGAAATGGGCGTATGGCAAGTAGTTTGTACAAAAGAAAAGTAAAAGCTATGCGGAAACAATCTCTAAGTTCCAACTATGCTAGTACTCATATATTTCAAATATCTCATCTCCTTGCCGTAGAAAGTGAGTAGATTGATCTTCCATTCGAATCTTGAATGCTGGATAGTAGTCTGTAAGTGGTGATCGGACGAGACATAGTCGTAGCGCTTAAATCCCTAACTTTGCTAGATCGCCTTTCGGGTTTTAGTCAAGGATACCCTTTTTGCCCAAGCCGCCTTAGGTTTTCAACTTACGGTGTACATGTTTTGTATATATCCTTAATTTTTTCCGAACCCTTTTGTTCGCAGATGCCTTATTTTTGCCTAGGCTACTCGACCTAGCGGGTCTCTTTTATGCGAGTATTTTTGACTATGTCCGCGTTTGCGTGGTGTGGGAAGTCTTCACCATCCATGGTGCTTAAGTATCATAGTCTGCCGTAAAATATCTTGACTACAAATGGTCCTCATAGGTGGGAGTCCATTTGCCCTCGGATCACCTGTGGAAGAATGATGCGCTTGACTACTAGATCACCACTTGGTAGACTTTGCTTGACTTTCTTGTTAAATGCTCGATCATTCGCTTCGGAGATCTTTCCATGGCGATGGATCGCGAGCCGCTCTCAATTAAGTTGATCTGGCTGGCTCGGATCCAATCATCTTCGCCTAACTGCGTCCCGGAGAACTCTAGTTGAGGTATTCGAACCTCAATTGGTAGGACCGCCCATACCGTATACAAGAGATGGGGGTTCTTGCTTGATGTTCGTATCGTAGTGATAACCATGAAGAGCAAATGGTAACATTTCATGCCAATCTTTGTAAGTCCTTGTCATCTTCATATAATCTTCTTAATGTTCTTGTTGGCGGCTTCCATCGCTAGCCATTCATCTTAGCCGATAAGGAGAAGAGTTGTGATGCGATCTTGAATCGTGCGGTTTCGGTGATCATCTTATTGTTGAGATTAGAGCCGTTATCTATGATAATCCTTTCGGAGTTCCATACCGACAGATAAGATTATGCTTGATGAATCGAGCCACAACATTCTTGGTAATGTATGAACGAGTCGCTTCACCCACTTGGTGAAATAATCTGCCACAAGGATAAAACGATGTCCGCTGGAGGTCAGGCTTGATTTCTCCAATCGTCAATGCCCCACATTGCAAAAGGCCAGGAGCGGTTAGAATATTCAGAGGTACTGAGGTACGTACTTTGTCCGCATAACCGCATTGTGACAAGATCGAGCATAGGTGACAATCAGCTTCCATGGTGGACCAATAGTAACGTTCTCAAAATCTTCTTGCCATTGTATGTCCACGGAGGGTACCAAATGCGCCTTCGTGTAACTCTTCCATGATACGTTCCGCTTTTTCCGGTTACACTGAGTAAGCATGTGTGGTCAAGCTTGTATAAGATGCGTTCGAGAAGAATTTGGATGCAAATCTTCCATGAACTATTTATCATTGATGCCACGAGATATTCCCGAGTTTCAAGATACCTCTTCACGTCGTAGTACCAAGGTTTCTTCTGTATCCAGCTCATAATAATATTTGTCTGGCAAACTTCTCAATGATGATTGGGAGCCTCGTTGTCCCATCCGACCTTGAACATAGATGACATAGTAGCCAACGCTCGCTTAACCGATTTTCTTCGTGGAATGTGGTTGAGTAATCTCTTCAAAGTAGGGATCAAACTTAGAACATGCTCGATCGAATGATTTGGATGTTTCATATCCCACTCGCCTCTTAACTTGATCCTTAAAAGCCTAGTCTCCATATACTTGCAAGAATTTGATTCTTAAGTCAATAGCAACTTTGATACCCATAATGCATGCTTATATTCGGCCGTGTTAGTCAATCAAACATAATCCGCGTGAAAGGAGTATGTCTACCGTAGGGATGTAATGATGGCGCCAATGCCATTGCCAAGGGCGTTGAGGCTCCATCAAAGACCATGGTCCATCGATCCTTGTTCGTGTCCTCGTCTCACCGGCTTTTGCAATCAAGAATTAACAAAACATCTTCGCCTGAAATTCGAACTGCATAGACTGATAGTCATCTACGGCTTGATGAGCCAAATGATCGGCTCTACACTTCCTTTGATGGCTTTCAGAAGTGTACCGGATGTCGATTCGTCAAGATCATTTGCCATCTTATTCTTCCGAGAGGCGGTTTCTCAAATATGTATTTTATCGGATCCATCTTAGAAATTAACAAGGTAGTGTGAGTCAACATATACTGTCTTAGTCGTGAGCGCTCCAAGTTAAAGCTGTTAAAGTTTTCTGAAATGTGAGTATCTTATTTCGCTACAAACTTTTTGCTAAGGTTGATATTGCATGCTCTTTTCACTGCACTGTCAGGTTGCCCCAACACACACCCCATGAGTTCTCTAACACTGTGTACATGATAAGAGTCCTTCCGAGCGACATCAGGATAGGAGGCAAATTATATATGAAAATTCTTGAGAAGATGGATCCAACTTTGGGTATGTTATAACCTCCTTCTTTCTCCATAGTACCGAAAATATATCTCTAAATCTCACCTGTAACCGTAATAGGTGTTCTCTTATACCAATTGAAAATTTGGCACATAAAGGATGTCAAGACTCACGTCTTAACATACAAGCAATGTCACGACAAATGTTATAACATCTACTGATAGAACAATAAAATAACAATAATGCAGAAATATAAGTTGTAGAAAACAAAAGAAGACAACGATATGTTAACCGAGTTAATGCTAACTCACATACTCTGGGGGCTACAAAGCCAGGAAGAAAATCCACTATAAGTAGTACTAGTTCAAAGCTAAACTCTCCCGTTTACAACTTCTCGCCTAATACTTATCCAATGCAACTTCTACTTAGGCATTATTCCAAGTATGAGAAATCGACATCCCACTTCCAATCACCGTAGTGATAAAAACTCTCAATCACAGAGAAAAACAATTTCAATCAAAGAACTGTTAGAAAACTCCCCAATTATAACCCCCAATCACAAGGAAAACAATTCCAATCCGAGAACTATTAGAAGTACATACTCCTCAATTACAACCAAAAGAAGATACTACTTCCAAAAAAATGTAGTCTTGCTTAACAACTTCAACCAAGAACAATACTCAAAATTGCTTAAAAGCTTCTTCCAAGAACAATACTCAACTTTTCCTCCGGCTTCGGTGAGAGCAATTCCACAAGCAAGTTACAATCAGTCAACTCAAATGTATCAGAGATACATGAGGACGTACAAAAAACATACGAAGAACCTATGGAACTATCAAAACGTAAACCCTTATTTTACACACGGTTTTACAATAAAAACTATGCTTAAAAAAATAGGTCTTGAACGACACCTATATAATCTTCTGCAGGTTGGGTTTGGACTTACTGGCTTCTTCAATCAACTCCGATCTTCAATGAAAAATCTCTGCAGAATATTCTCCACAAAAATAGAAATAATATCAAAAAGTTTTCCTAAAACGTCTTGATCATTTTAGTAACCAATCAAATATGCACCAAACAAAATTCTTGATTTTTCTGCACTTTAATGAATATGTATATTTTAGATACTCATATCTTCAAATTAAATCTTCAAGTATATCCAAAAGCAGTGCTTGCTGCAACAGTTTCGGGATGTCACATCATCTTCTGTGATATCTGGCAGAAAAGCACATAACAGTAAAATTGTATGACAGTTGATAAAGATGATGCATCATCTTACTCAACATCAACATAGAACCATTTAAAATCATGCTTAGCCAAAATTTAGCCAACTATAAAACCATGAAACTTACAATTTACAACATTGTTTAAATACATAAACTCAAATGCCACATAAGAAAAATTAAATATGATAATAAAACTCAGAACAAAATTCTGAACATACAACTTCTCAACTACACTTAACAAGATTCGGAAGCATGTACCTTCAAAATAACATAACTTCTCAAACAATAATTCTAAATATGAATTACTTTTAATAAAAAGATTATGCATACGTACCAACTGAATTATGAATTATATTTATGAGAGATTTTGTTTTAGTATATTTCTACCGTACAAATGTAAAAAAAGTATAAAAAAAAGTTATTTTTAATAAGAGATAAAAAGAAAGTAGGATGTTTTAGAATTTTTTATTATTTCTAAAAAATTCAATAAATTTTAGCTAGATGACAATTCAATTCCAAGATGGAGTTGTGTATGTACTAGCATATGAGTTGATATAACATAATGGCTAAATATTATTATCAATACAGTATGGTAGGGTATCCATGATTCCACTATGGCCAATTCAAGGGAAAAAACATATATTACCATGATCAAAATTAAGGGTCTACTTCTATAACATTGTTAAGATACAATTGGAACATGAAACATGTTACCATTTTTGTCCACATCCACTCAAAATAGTATGCCTAACACCTAACTCCAAATTGAATTGATGTTGCATTCTCATGTAATTTTTTTAATCTTTCCATTGATCTTCCACTAAACTACTTAATTGTGAATTGATTGGACATTCTATTAGTGGAAACAACATTTATGAAGGACATTACTTTAGTGTGAAAACACTATTACCCCATTTTAAAAGCATGGGAGAAGAAAATCATAAAATTGATGGTGTACCTAAAACTATTATTACATTGTTATAATTTCAAAATAAAATAAAATATCATAAGCTTAAGTCATTGTAGAAAATCCTTAATAGGAATGTGCTAGAGTTATATCAAATTGGTGTGTCAATTCAAACAACAAAAAATTTATGGTCCATTATCAATGTGGGCCAAATCTTGCTCATTTTGTGGACAGCACAATGTGATGCACTCTCCCATATTGATGATAATACCAAATATTTTTCCTTCATAATTTATTCGGTCCAAAAGTGATAGCTGGTGGAATCTCAATTCTCTCATGACTCAATGTTAGACTTTGAAAAAGTAACAAAAGAGATAGGGAACAAAAAATGAAATATTTTCATCTTTTTGTTTGCTATATATAAATATTTCTAGTGGAAAAAATAGGGTTACATAGTACATTCTACATGTTTATGTCAACCTTCCTATCATTCACAAAATAACTTTGAAATATTTTTATCTTTATTTTACTCATCTCATTACACATTATTTAATCACATAGTCGAATGTTAATCTAATCTCATCCATGCACATTATTGAATCGTAGAGTTGTACTAAATTTTATTTAATTATAATTTAATTATGATAAATTTTAAACTTTGTGCAATAAACTGTTTTGCACATTTTAAAAGACAGTCATGTCAAATTGAGTTTAGATTTCATGTTAAAATTATAAATTTAGTATAATGCTACATTTTCAATAATTTGTATTTTATTAAAAAATCTTCTAATATTTAATCATTTGTATTTCATTTAAAATCTACTGAGTTGATAATATGAACCATTTGATCAAGATTAGACATCTGATATTATTAAAACAGATGACAAAGTTTCTATATATAGGACATTTGTGGTTATATTTTGGAGAAGGGCCTAATGTAGACAAGAAGGAAGTATTAAAAGACTTTTAGAAAAAATCTCCACTGGCAAGAAAAAGTGATGAAAAAGATGAACAATGGCAAAGGCATAATAATTTTACCCAAGATAGAGGGAGTTGGGTTTGTGTCCACAAACTCCAATAGTACATTAATGGGAAGAGTAAGCATAAGGTGGACCTTCGCACATGGAAATAATGTTAGTGGGGAAAAGTGATTGTTACACTTCCACATTCCAATATCTCTAAAAGAGACAAAAATAAAATAGTAGTTTGTTAATGGTTAGAGGGAATAAATAGTAAGAACATTGATATAAGTTGAGGAATAAAGGTGAATGAGTTCTCTCAATTATGTCTTCACATTCTCATTTAATGTGAGACTATTTTCTGGGTTCTTCCACTTATATATGCTAAGCTCCACATTTTTATTTAATGTGAGATTATTTCTCACTTACTCACACTTGTTTTATTTATATATATATATATATATATATATATATATATATATATATATATATATATATATATATATATATATATATATATATATATAAGTTTAAGTCTTCATATTCCTATTCAATGGAGACTTCACTTTGCTCACACTTTTATATATTCCAACACTCCCCTTCAAGTGTGAGTCCAAAGTCTCCACATTCCTATTCAATGTGGGACTATTTCCTCACTTACTCACACTTGTTATATATTTTAACACTCCCCATCAAGTGTGAGTCCACAATGCTCTTCCACTTAAGTGAGTCTCTTTTCGAACCAGACTCTGATACCATGATAGAGAGAGTTAATAGTAGGAACATTGATATAAAGTTGAGGAACAAACACCCTTGTGAGAGATACATCACTTGTCCACCTAAAACCTTAAGGTAATAGGTGAGTGGATTCTCCCACTTATATATGCTTAAGTCTCCGCATTCCTATTCAATGTGAGACTATTTCCTCACGTACTCACACTTGCTAAATTATTTCAATATTAATTACACCCTTTTGTTCTCATTTTTCTTTTAGTTTTCTCTTTACCATATTTAGGGTTTAGATAGAGAACATTTTTTTAATAAAAAAATTAAAATATTATTAGTAACTATTTTATAGACATCCTATACAAAAATTAAAATATATTTTTTTAAAAATTAAAACATATTGTTAAAAAAATTAAAAATTTAAATTCTTATAATTAAGCTAACACGTCCTTAATATCGGCAACCGAATATATTTTTAATTCAAACATGTAATAAATAATAATGTCTTTTTCTTTAGTCTTACTCCACCTATCCCACCAAATCCATACATGTAAAGTAAACTTATGGGAGGTCATTCAAGTTCCCCTATAAAGAAATGGTCATTATGTGAGATATGATTTTTAGGTGAATGGTTTATTATGCCACTTTTTCTTTTATAAGTTTGTGGATTCGTAATTGTTTATCAATGACCCACCATGTCTTTTTTGACAATTTATAAATATTATCACCCCATTATCCTTACAAAGTAAAATGGGAATCATTTATATCATACAATGTGAGAAAGTAATTAAAAGGTAAAACTTTAGATGCCAACAAGGCACTTTCCAATATACGATTACATTATCTTAAAACAATTTTTTTTTAATTAGAAAATTATAAATAGAGGAGACCAACTAAGAAAGTTAACATCATAGCCAATTGGGTTCTCTTTGATGGCATTTTTGGTTGAGGAAAGGAATATGTATAAAAACAGAAACCTCACTCACATTGGCTTAAAAATAAAGAGAATGGACTTTAGATAATGCCTATGAATGAGTATCACCATCCAAAATAATTTAATTAAAAAAAAAGATTACATTTTTATTCAAACATAAAATTAAAAATAAAATTAGGTCGACCTCAAATATCAATATGTCATTGAATATGATTGAAAACCAAGAATTCCATTCTTTGATTTTTCAATGGATGCCTATCACTATGGCACCTTTAGACTTTGAGATTCACAATTGTTATGGAGACATAATTGGACACCATAGGTTTTATCATCATCATGATCATGATAATTAATTAATTATTTGTTTTTAATAAAATTTAAGTGACTTGTGATATGGAGAGAATTTGTAGGGTCGTCTACTTTAAAGAAAGAAAACATGTGTTAGGATAGAACAAAAGGAAACAACAAAATCAATTCTATGATGATGGACCTAAGACTAGTACATGAGCATGCCCTCTTTCATAAGGGAAGAAATTAAGTTAGGTTACACATCATGGACCCTCTATATATATATATATGCTTTCTTTAATTTCATCCATATTTTATGCTTTGTTTTGTACTATCTCAATATTTGGAGTAGGTCCACCCAACCCCCAACTAAAATTTTGGAATATTAATTTACTTTGTTGTATATTATATGATGTGATATAGACAATCTATGTGACACATTTTTCTAACCCTTTTGCACAAAGTCTAACACGTCTACACATTCTTGAGAACAAGATAAATAAAAGAAAGCAACATGGCATGGGCCTAGATAAATAGAAAGGTCTCCTATCATATTAGGTTATTGGTTTTATATAACATTGGTTTAAGTATCATTGTCCTAATTGGAGGATAGGTGCGTGTGTACGTGATGAAGGATATTTTAAAATTAATTAAGATAAAGATGATTGATTAATGAGTAATTTAGTGGTAAAAAGAAATTTGATTGGGAAGTGAAGAAAGTGGGTTTATAGTTTTGACCCTACATAAAATTGATGTGTGATTCTATGTAAGAAAAGGGAACAAAAGCAATAAAAGTGGGTTAGTTTATTCACACGTCTTTGTCTTAAAAGGGAGACATGGTGCATTATGGTATACTCTTTGTTGCCTTGCCTTTTTCCTTAGACATATAAATAATATCAAATCAAATTATGTGCCTTCACTTTATAGTAAATTCAAGAGTTCATCAATTTTATTTAAATTTATCAATTTGAACTCATAAGAGTTGACAAATATATGTTTAGTTTCATGTTTTTTTATTTTTTATACGTAGAATTGATTTTGATGTGTTTGATTACTTTTAAAAATAATTTTTATAACACAATTTATTATTAAATTCATTTTTGTAAATATTTATTTAAAATTAATTCACTAAAAAAAAATTCATAACCAAACATAATTTCTTTTTATAAAAAAATTGTTTAAAAGCATGTTAAACTTTAAAAACTTGGGGGATTTCAATGTGCAATGAACCATTAATCTAAAAAACCTACATGAGATGTACCTTTTGACAAATCTCAACTATCTTTACAAACAAATCTTAAATTTAGCAAAGAGGTTTATTATTATATAATTTGTGATTAATCATATATTCCTATGTTAGACCATCACTTTCAATTAAATCTAGTGACATTACATAAAGAGTCTCACACATTCATCAATGTGGATGCACTCAAAACAATATATCATTGTTAATTTATTTACAACAACCGTCCTATTCTATTGCAAGTTACTATTTGCTTTGTTTATTTATGTTTAAACTATAGTATTTATTTTAAATATTGAACTTGAGCCAAATGTTGAATCACGCTTAGGGTCAAATCGAATTTAGTAACCCATATAAATAGTTTGAAAATGACAACAAAAAAAAAGTTTAATAATGAGAAACAATGTTCATTGTACCAAATTTGACGGTTCATGATGGCTCCAAATGCAATAAATAGACGGCTAAATAATGGTGCCAATAGTTGAAAACCTTTCAATTTTCATCAATTATTTAGTCAAAAAAATATCAATATATGGTAGTAGTAGTAGTGTATAATTATATACTCTAATATTTAAAATGAAAATGAAAATGAAAGAGTACTTAATATTTAGTCAAAAAAATTATCAATATATGGTAGTAGTGTATAATTATATACTTTAAAATTTAAAATGAAAATGAAAGAGTACTTGAATAAGAATGGTGAGTTTTTCTTTTTATAATTTAATTAAAAAAAATTGAATTTGATCTACTTTAAATATGTAAAATATTTAATAATAATGTTTTATTATCTATTATGTTTCTTTCCAATTTGAGATATTAATCTCTATTATCATCAATTACGTGTAAGAACATATCTAATTTATAGAAAAATTAAAATAGAAAAAAATTGAGGTACATATATCATTCATTATGTAAGTTACTCAACCACTCTCTTTTATATAAACTTTAGGTTAATATATACATAGATACATGGTACTAGCTTTTAGCCTAATATTCCTACTAACACATAACTCCAAAATTAATGGACAAAACCATTTTTTAAGAATTACTAACATTTTAGTACCATTAATTTTTTTAGTGTTTTGGATTTACAATGGATAGAAGTGATTCTAGTAAGATTGAATTTGGTAGAATTGATTTTAAAAGAATTGAATATAGTAGAATTGATTTATGTTTGATACAATTATATAAAATAAGTTGAATGATAAATTTTAATATAAAAATTATAAACTTTAGCATCAAGTAGAATCAATTCTAAAGACATAATCAATTCTACTTTATCATAGCCAAATATGTTAAAAGCATTGCAGAATCAATTCTACGACTCTAAAATTATTTTTAGTCTTGCTAGAATTGAAACTAAACATACACTTATTTTATTAAATTATCACTCTTTTTTTAGAAGAAAAATATTTAAATAAATTGAAAGAAGCGAATGATATCTAACAATAACAAAACAAGACATATAATCGGCAATCAAATTGAATACGGCAAGTTGATGGAAAATAGAAAATTTATCTATCATTCATTTGATGGGTCACTATATCCATTGCCAAACAAATGAATAATTAGTCCAAAATATTGTTGGCTAAGCATAGGATGATGAAGTGACACAATTGAATGATTCCATAATATTTTATTGAAAAATGAAATATTTGTCAATTTCATCATCCATATAGAAGTGGATGGTATTGAAAATTTCAATGTAAGAAGAAAAACAAATGATACAGTATATGAGTTGTCTATTAATTATAAAACAAAAGAAGTTTGTTTTTAAAAAATATTAATAATTCAATGATTCAATCATATATCATGCCCGCTAGTGTCTGAATTATAAGCATGCAGTTAATATTGATTTTTGTTAAATTGAATTATTTTAGATTGAATTCACAGTTTTATATTTTGTGTTTGAATTATTAATTTGTTGTAGAATTAAATATATTTTGGGTATCTATAAAATTATCAAATTTAATATTTGGTCTCTATAAAAATATTTATATGTTTTGATTCTACTAAATTATTATATATATATGATTTTAGTCCTTCTATTAAATTAATGTGTATTTTTCAATAATTTTAAAAATATGTATAAAATATCATAAAATTTATTAAAAAACTTTTAATTTAATTTCTATATTAAAGTTTTCAATATTTTTTGAAATTTAAAAAATTTATATTTAATTCTTATTATTTAAAAAAAAATCAAAGTTTGATAAAAAAAAAAAATATATTTCTAAACATGTATAGAAAAATTTATTCAAAAATTAAAAAATTAATTGTACTTAAAATATTTTCAAAATTTTAAAAATTAGTAAAAACTTATAGTATATTATAAAAAATTAAAATTTTTGATATTTATAGGACAAAATTTAATTCTTTATTATTTATGTTTATGAAAAATAATACGAAATTAAAATTATTTCTTGTGATTATTAGGTAAACTTTTCACTTTTGCTTAGGTTATTAGGTAGAAACATATTTTGATAATTCTATAGAATTTATTTTATTTTTTACTCCTAGTATCTTTCTAAATTATTTAGGAGGAAAGTCCAACTCCCCTAGGTGGTTAATAATTTAGTCCTAGTATCTTTTTATAAATTAATAATTAAAAATGTAATTAGTATATTTTTATGGTAAGATTATTTAGGAGTAGTACAGCATTAAATAAGGATGAGGGAATCAGATTCACGTGTAATGGAGAGCTGCCGGTGACAAAGGGACAGATGGTCCTAATGTAATGGGGTCCATTCTATGAATCAAATCTCATTTTCATAATTTTAGTCTTGTCCTTGTTAGGGACTCCTCACTAAATGCTACCTTTGGCATTTGTACCTCACTGTGGGCTCCATTTTTTAAGAGGTGCTCATTTCTTGTGTCCCTTAATTGCATCAAATCAACCAACAAACATCATTCTTATTATTCCCTCCCTCTGTTAAAAGTATCTCCGTGGACAATGTGTGATTTTAAAAATATTGGGTGTAGTAATTTAATGAAAAATAGTATGTTTTATTAAATATACTTAATTATTATGAATAAAAGAGAGAAATGTGACATAAAATTAAAGAGAGTGTAAACATATATGTTATAATAAAGATAGTATTGAAAATAAATAAATAAATATTACATTAATATTTTAAAAACAATTATTTTAAAACATGAAAATGCAAATGAAAACATTTTATGAGCCAGAGGGAGTCGTGGTTTGCACTATATGAATATGGAGGTGGTGGTGGTGACTACTGCTACTACTTCTGTGCTAGCTAAGCTATTTGCTTTTCCAATGGAGTGAGTGAGTGGATGGATAGAGAGGAGGGTATTTAGATATATTAGTATATATTCTAATTTACTGTTTACTAGTAGTATGTAATATTTGCAGTTATATAAGAAGAAAAATTGTACTAGTACTATTTGCAGTTGGTTGGGTGAGTGTGACCAAAGATCCTTGATTCCAATGTCATGTACATGTTGATTCTAGTTGAATGTAAATGTAAAATTGAGTGAAAAGTATAAATTGATTTAAAGAGGAAAATACATATAAGTCTTGCTTTTGAAATAAATCTCATTTACTTAGGGGTGGAAAATGGGTTCACCCTTAAAATTCGATTCACAAAACTTGTAAAAATGGAATAGAGGAGTCATGTGGAAACTGTATTTTGCCTTAAAATTGTATAAAAATTGTTAATATTTGAATCGGTAAAAACACGAAAAATATTATCACAGTTTATAAAAATATTGTACCATCTTGATCAACATTATTATAGAATTATATTGTAGTAAAACTATGTCAATTCTAAAATCACCGAACTAACAATTTCTTTAAATGAAAGTCAATTACAAGACTACTCAAATAGATTTAAATAAAACTATTTCAAAACACTTAGCTCTTAGATTCTAACCAGACACAGTTGAAGTCATGATACTAATAAGACCGATATACCACATACCTAAGCTAATACATTAAATTGCTATGAGCAAAGTCTAACTTATGTGGTATAAAATCAAATTCAAAGATGTAATAATACAATAGCATAATAATGAATACTACAAAATAAATAGGTGCGAAGAAGAAAAGATAAACAATATATAGTTGTTCGATTGTTGTCCTCGCATTGCCTACTCCACTCTTCCATGGTGTAAAACACATTTTAAAATAATCACGATCTTCCGTTATTTTTGATAAGTTTGATTACAAGCATTTTAACGAACTATCAAACAATAATTTCTATGTTGAAGCAAATACTCAATCTAACAAAATAAGATCACTAAAAGATCTTGATCCAATAACCTCACTATCCATAATAATTATGCTCCAAGTATTCATATTTGGTAATCCACATGTTTACATTGATCTCTTATCTGAGAAACAACCATAACCAAGGTTGATTGGACAACTCCCAACTTTGTTTGTGAGAAATCTTTACAATGCCACCAAAGATGTACAACTTCCATCCCTACTTATGGACAATTGATACTAGATCTCGCCAAAATCTTCCTTGGAGTATAATGGAAACTCTTGATGAATAACAACAAATATCAAACGAAATTCAAGAAGAGATACTTGCACTTGTTACAAACACAAACTTTACACAAAACATTAGATAACCTAATGTACCATTAGTCTCCTCAAAACTCAATATTTATAAATGAATGTCCTCAATAATGGAACAAGACTAACGATGAAGATTATGAACAATGCTAGAATATCTCACAAACAAATTAAAACACAAGGTATTAGATAAGTGTTTTAGATGAAGGTGAATAAATAACACACAGTGGTTCTCTAAAGTTTCTACATTAATGGGTTTTGAATTTGATTGTTATCCAAAATTTATCAATCATGAAGAACATTAAGATTAACCCACCCTCTGTAATTCATTCAAACACAACATCAAATTGCACTAGAACAAGATGCAACAAAAGGAAAATTAATTTGACATGAATTCAATCAAGAAGTTGTTCTTGTGAATAAGGGAAAGAATCATGGTGTTGTGGATAGACAAACTAAGAATGGAATACAAAGTAACTCTTTTTTCTATGGTTTCTCCATAGGTTTCACTCACTTGTTACTTTCATCAAAGAAATAGCTATTTAAATCAAGGATGAAAATGGGTCTTAAAGCTTTGATTCAAATCAAGTGAAAATTGTGATTCAAATCAATTTGGACAGAGCCATAATAGAGCTTCAGGATTTCAATTTATTCAAATCAACTTTTGCAATTGATCTGAATCACACGAGGTTGTGATTTGAATTATGTTCAATTTTTTATTCTAATCAAATCTTCCAGGGCCAAATCCCATTTTCCACATAGCTCGTGATTCGAATCTTGTTCATTTCCTGATTCAAATTATAACACTGGAAAACCATATTTAAATGCTTTAACTTATGATTCAAACTACTCATGATGAAATAACAAGGTAGCAACTATTTAGGCTAAAAAAGACATACTAAAAAGGGATGAACACTCTTATTAATTGAGTAAGAAGGGTTCTAATTGGTACAACAAAAAAATATTTGAAGCGATTACATATGAAGTACAAAAGTAATATATTACAAGCACACGACAATGTAATCAAATTACAAATACGCAATTAGTAAGAGCATCTATATCAAATTGACAAAAACATCAAAATATTTAGGAGATACCATACCATACTGTGACTGCACTTTCAGTCTCCCTTTTTTATGTTTGGCAAATTTGTGATATTATTATTGATCAATTATTCAAGGCGTTATTTGGAATTTGATGAATGGAACAAATATGGTGAACTAGTGTACATTTCACGCTTGAGTTGTAAAAGATGGAACGAATTCAATGAACTAATGTACATTTCACGCTTGAGTTATAAAAGATATAAATCTCCCTAAATTAAACACTTAATGCACATAAATATCGATCATATCCGATACCTTCTCCCCTTGACAAATATCAATCAAAAAGAGAAAATACTATAGAGAATAAAAACACAATCAATTTAAGCCAAGATAGATTAAAGGTCAAAATTAAAATGTCATACTTAGTGAACTAAATAAGCACCAATCAAATCAAATCGCATGTGAAATTAACTAACGCAAACTATGTAATTTAAGAGACATGATCAATAAACATATAGCAAAGAGAATCATAGAGATATCATACATACGTGACACAAACTCACCACCTTATACCTAATTCAAAATATTCATATGAGATCAAAATTCAACAACCACGGCCAAATGACATAAATAAGTCTAAACATGCTAAATTTTAATGATATGATATGCATGGTATGAACTATAGAACAAAGTTTGTTTCTAATAATATATCAATGTTTTGATGATAACAAGCATAATAAATTTTGTATGAATGAATATGATATTTGTTAGAACAAAATTTATTTCTAATAATATATTAAAAGTTTTGATGATAACAAGCAAAATAAATTTTGTATTAATGAATATGATATTTGTTAGAACAAAATTTATTTCTAATAATATATTAAAAGTTTTGATGATAACAAGCAAAATAAATTTTGTATGATTGAATATGATACTCTGACGTGTACATGTTTTATTTCAGAAGGTGTTCTAACTCTAGTGCAAAAATGGAAAATATCATGATGAGCAGAACTTAAAGTTAAAAGCTCTAATGAGAGAAGAACTTCGGACAAAGCACGCTAAAAGGAATTGCCGAAAGAAACACGCCTAGAAGTGTGAATAAGACAAAACACGCCATAGCACACGAAAACACGCCTTAGAAGTTATGAGAGAACTTCGGAAGACACACTACAAAAAAGCTTCAAATAAAGATTAAAATACAACTTCTGATGGAAGATAGCAAAGCGAACCTCGATGAAAAGCACCAACAATATGTTCGAATAGAAGATGTATATAACAAGGCTTTATGAAGATGAAGTATTGAAGTTCCGATGAGAATAGAACTTCCGTCAAGCCAACAGACAAGCAAAACACGACGCAAACAAAAAGCAGGCACAATATAGAAGCAAGCACAACACGTAAACAAGCACAAGGCGTAAGATGGCACAACGAGAAGCAAGCACAATGCAACTTCGATAGAAGCAAACATAACGCAGCTTTTGACAAGCTACGCAAGAACTTCGATAAGAAGCACATCGCAACTTCCATAGAAGCAAGAACAACGCAATCGATATAAGCAAGAACAGACAACTTCCGATAGAAGGAAGCAAAGAGCAACTATAGAAGCAACTTCCGTTAGGCAAAGTATACTTGATGAAAGCACCAATGATGTTCCGATGAGAAAATATTTAAAGATCTTTTGAATATGAACGTTATCTTCCAAAAGACAAAATCTATAACAGTAACTTTTACCCATCGAGCTAAGAGAAGAAATACTTGAGTGGTTCAACTTCCAAGAAATATTTAGCAAGCTATTTACGTCAAAGGCTAAGGAAATCACGTGAAGATAGAAGCCAAGTAAAATCACATGAAAGCTACAGTAAAGTCATTATTACATTTTCCATCACTCAAGGCACGCTACTAGCAACGGTCAGATTCTGGAAGCATTATTTAAGGAATTCATTTCAAAGGAGAAAAACAACAACTACACAATAAATTTCAATATTTCACAACAATTATCTAGAAGAGAAACACATACAGTAGCACAACAACTTTCAACAACATCTTCTCGCAACTAACAAAAAATCATTTCAAGGTAAACTCACGCTGCCAGTACAAAGAATTATTTTTTGTAAATTATTTTACTATTCATTGAGCTTCATTTATGTGTAAACTTCACTTAGTGAAGAATAGCTTTTCTAGAAGTATTATTGTACATAGTCAGTCAGAATTAACATTCGATAGTTGTTCCTTGAGAAGACCGTTGGATCGAATTCTTGAGAGGGCTAGGACTAGTTAAGTCTTAGAGGTGTTAGTCACAATGGTGGTTATGCGGTTTGTTCCCTGAGAAGACCAGTTGGGTCAAAATTCTTGAGAGGGCTAGGACTAGTTGAGTCTTAGAGGTGTTAGTCATAACGGTGGTTGTGCGGTTTGTTCCGAGAAAGACCAAATTGGGTTGTTCTTGAGAGGGCTAGGACTAGTGAATCTTATAGGAAATTAGTCACACCAGTTGGGTAGTTCACTCTGTAATTGTTGATTATAGTGGATTAAGTCCTCGTTGAGAGAGGCGAAATCACCTTGGTGGGTGGACTGGAGTAGTTTGAGTTTTAAACTTAATAGGATAAAAATCCTTGAGTTTTTAGTATTGTTGTTTTGGTTTAAAGAGTCTAAAAGTAAGATACACTTATTCAACCCCCCTTCTAAGTGTTTTTCCAAGCCTTCAATGGCATCGAGCTGGTTCTGGTAAAACACTTAACCGTACGATAAAGATCCGTAAGGGAAGAACACAAGATAGCAAATGAAAATAACAACGCATAAGCTCCAATGTTTGATGGAGAAGATTTTGCATATTGGAAGGATAGACTGGAAAGTTTTATTTCAGGTTATGATTCCGATCTATGGGATGTGGTGTTGGATGGTTACAAACATCTAGTGGACTTAAAGGAAACAAGATAGATAGAAAATCTATGGACAAACAACAAAAGATTGATTACAAAAATCACCACAAGGCCAGAATCATTCTGTTAAGTGCTATATCAAAAATGGAGTATGAAAAAATCACAAATAAAGATACAACATATGACATTTTTTAGTCTCTCAAAATGTCTCATGAAGGAAATGCCCAAGTAGAAGAAGCTAAAGCTCTTGTCACATGGGACGACCTGTAATCTTCTAATGTCAAACCGATTAGTAAGATGAACATGCAAATCTAGCGTTTAAGGAAACTCCAGCAGATGACTCTGCCTCTGACTCTGAGTCAGAAGAGGTATTTTCTGAACTTACTAGAACTGAGTTAGAAGATAGTTTGTCAAAACTTCTGGAAACATATAGTCAACTCAAAATTAAATACAAGAAACTTAGAAAGAATCTTGTATCTGAAATTGAGCAACTTAAGTTAGAAAATTCTGAGCTTAAAGAAAATAATATTAAACTTAAAAAATGATTTTAATAATTCTCAAAAAATTTCCAGCTCAGAAGATGCTTCAAGTTCCAAAAATATTTTGAAAGAATATGACTACAGTTTTAAATTTCAGCTAAAAGCATAGATGTAGCAAGATGGCTTCTATAATTTATGGAGTTTCTAGAAACAATAGAAAAGGTTTAGGATATAAAGCCCCAGAGGGAAAGAAATATATAAAACCAAAATCATGATGAAATGAAAATCACGTATAAACCACTTCACAAACAATTTGAGGTCACACACAACATTAAATACACATCATACTCTAAAGATTTTCATGTTAAACCAAAGTTTAAACAGTAACTTCTCGAACAATGGTCACACATACATTAAAAATACACCACATGGAAGGTTTTATAGTTAAACCAAGGTTCAAACAGAACCTTAGAACTTCTAACCCGAAAGGACCTAGAAGGATATGGGTACCAAAAGAAAAAATTATCTATGTTGCAGATATTCTAAAAGGTGACGTTGAAACACCAACCTTAGCACCTGGACTCTGGATGCTAGCTACACATGATGGGAATAAGGTTTATGTTCCAAAGTCTAGAACTTAACTCGAAGAGAAGTAAATAGAGGTTGAAAATATTGAAAGAACAAATGTTCAACCTCTAAAGAAATGTAATGAAGATCACACTCTAAGTTGCATATTTTTCAAACTCTAGAATTGTGAAAATTGAATGTAAGTGCAATGTCAACTTCAAGAAACAAAATAAAATTACAACCGTGTTGCATTTCATCAAGCTCTCGATATAAAAAATTCAACCAAAAGATTACCTTCGTATGAGTGTAAGACTTCTTATCATCGTTACAATACATGTTTTATATGAATGTTCAAATTAACATCTCTTCAGGAGTAAGAAGAATTGTTAGAACAATTTGATTATAAGCTTGGCGAAATGCCAAAGCAAAGTGAAAATAATGCAGTATGTATACTACGCCAAACTCTGACGGAACAACATAGAGTACAAACTCGAAGTTCACATGCCAATCAAGAATCGTAATGTAGGACCAATGTAAGTTCGTATTGACGAAAATCTGAGCAACGTAAGAACTTCTGAAGAAATTCCAAAGTCATAAATTAAAGAAGCCAAGACTCCAATGCATCCCACATGCATCTTAGGAAAAGATGAGAGTGGAACGTAAAAGCACTTCTGGAAGTTGTCAGTTTCTGGGCAATAACTTGATATCATGGTACAGTAAGAAGCAAGCCACTATAGCACTATCAATAATAAAAGAAGAATACATTGCCATGGGCTGCAACAACCCGATGAAGAGTAAATTAGAAGATTACCAACTGTATGAGAGTAAGATTTCTATCTTCTGTGACAATACTGCTGCTATTTGCCTTTCTAAAAATCCTACTTAACACTCAAAGGTAAAACACGTTGAAATTAAACATCATTTCATTAGGGACTATATTCGTAAAGGAATTTTAAATTTAAATTTTGTTGATACACCATCAATGGGCTGATATTTCACAAAACCACTTTCAAGATAGGTTTAAATTTATTTTAAAAATTGAGTATGGAAAATCCGAATGAAATTCGCTCAATATCAATTTTAGTCAGAAGTTTTGTGTTAAATGAACATCTAATTAATTAACTCTTCAGAAGTGAGAAGAGAAGTTAAGTTAGAAACTATATCTAGTTCTGAAACCTTCAAACGTTTCAAGTTCTGATTATGGTCAGAAGTTCATTATAGTAAACATCAGAATGCTGTAATCCGAAGTTGAACACGTGCTCAGAAGCTTGTGATAGGTTACTTAACATGCGTGTTAGCTATTGACAAGAAGTTTCTTAGTAACTATTGATATTTTTTCAAATCCCAAGAAATCCCTTCAGTGTCAGAAGCTAATTATGTGTGATGACTACTTTAATCTTAAGTTTTTTAATATTTTGGTTTGTGAAAACCTTCAAGAAATATTTTTTAAAGTCATCAAATGCTTCACTTACATTTTTATTTTAAAAAGAATTTTGATTATGACAAAAGGGGAGAAAATTGATTTTGACTTAATCATTATAACATGTTGTGGAACAAATGTTAAATATTTCTAACAAAATATACAAGTGTACATTTTGTTTCTAAGATACAGATATACAATAGCATCAAAGAATGACTGAAGCTCAGACCAAGTGTCGATAGCAAACTCTAAAAGTAAACCTAGAAGCTCAAAAGTTCAAGTGTGAAAGCAACCTGAAAAGTAATCCTGAAGAAAAGAAAACCCAGTGGAAGTTCTACCTTGCAACTTTTTCTTTTCAATATTTAATTTCAGGGGGAGATTATTAATCTCAGGGGGGAGATATTTTTTTACATATACAAAATTTCTTAAATCAAGATCTAGATAGTTTTGTCATCACCAAAAAGGGGGAGATTGTGAGAACAAAGTTTGTTTCTAATAATATATCAATGTTTTGATGATAACAAGCATAATAAATTTTGTATGAATGAATATGAAGTTTGTTAGAACAAAATTTATTTCTAATAATATATTAAAAGCTTTGATAATAACAAGCAAAATAAATTTTGTATGAATGAATATGATATTTGTTAGAACAAAAGTTACTTCTAATAATATATTAAAAGTTTTGATGATAACAAGTAAAATAAATTTTGTATGATTGAATATGATACTCTAACATGTAATGCGTTTTATTTCGTATGTGTTTTGACTTAGTGCAAATGGAAAATATCATGCGAAAGTAGTTGAAGTTAAAAGCTCTAATGAGAAGAACTTTTGGACAAAGCACGCTTAAAAGGAATTGATGAAAGAAACACGCTCGGAAGTGTCATAAGACAAACACGCCATAGCAATCGACAGACACGCTTGTAGTTCCGAGCAAGAACTTCCGAAGACACGCCTACATAAAAAGCTTCAAGTAAAGATTAAAATACAACTTTGATGGAAGCTAGCAAAGCGAAACCTCGATGAAAAGTACAAACAATATGTTTTGAATAGAAGATGTATATAACAAGGCTTATAGAAGATGAAGTATTAGAAGTTCTGATGAGAATAGAACTTTTGTCAAGCAAGCACAGCACAGAAGCAAGCACAACATAGAAGCAAGCACAACGCAGAAAGCACAACCAGTACAAGCACAACTGGTATAAGCAAGCACAATGCAGCTTCTGATAGAAGCAAGCACAACACATCTTTTGACAGAAGCAAGCACAGGGCAGCTTCTAATAGAAGCAAGCACAATGCAACTTCTAATATAAGAAACAACAACGCAACTTATGATAGAAGCAAGAACAACGCAACTTCTGATAGAAGGAAGCAAAGAGCAACTTCTAATAGAAGAAACTTCTGATAGAAGTAGGCAAAAGTAAACTTTTGATGGAAGCACCAACAGAAGTTCTGATGAGAAAATATTTAGAAGACCTTTTTGAATATGAACGTTATCTTCCAAAAGACAAAATCTACAAACAAAGAATTTGACCCAATCGAGCTAAGAGAAGAAATACTTGAGTGGTTCAATTTCAAGAAATATTTAGTGTTATTTACGTAAAGGCTAAGGAAATCACGTGAAGATAGTAGCCATAAAATCACGGAAAGCTACAAAAAGTCATTATTACATTTTCCATCATTCAAGGCACGCTACTAGCAACGGTTAGATTCTAGAAGCATTATTTAAGGAATTCATTTCAAAGGAGAAAAACAACAACTACACAACAACTTTCAATACTTCACAACAATTATCTAGAAGAGCAACACATACAGTAGCACAACAATTTTCAACAACATCTTCTAGCAACTTACAAAAAATCATTTCAAAGTAAACTCATGCTGCCAGTACAAAGAATTATTTTTTGTAAATTAGTTTACTATTCATTGAGCTTCATTTGTGTCTAAACTTCACTTAGTGAAGAATAGCTTTTCTAGAAGCATTATTGCACACAGTCAGTCAGAATTAACATTTTGATAGTTGTTCCTGAGAAGACCGATTAGGTCGAATTTTGGAGGGCTAGGACAAGTCAGAGAGGTGTTATACAATGGTGGCGTGGTTTGTTCCTCGAGAAGACCAGTTGGGTCAGAATTCTGAGAGGGCTAGGACTAGTTGAGTCTTAGAGGTGTTAGTCACAATGGTTGTGCGATTTGTTCCTTGAGAAAGACCACTGGTCAAGTTCTTCTAGAGGCTAGGACTAGTGAATCTTATAGGAAGAAGACCAGTGGGTAGTGCACTCTATAATTGTTGATTATAGTGGATTAAGTCCTCGTTGAGAGGCGAAATCACCTTGGCAGATGGACTGGAGTAGTTTGAGCTTCAAACGAACTAGGGTAAAAATCCTTGAGTGTTTAGTATTGTTGTTTTGGTTTAAAGAGTCTAAAAGTAAGATACACTTATTCAACCCCCTTCTAAGTGTTTTTCCAAGCCTTCATGAACCACCGAGGGAGATCATAAGGAAAACCATTAGAAAAATTTGATATAGGAGGTACAACAAAAATGTTATCTGGTATATGAATAGTGATGTTTTCTACAACAATAGTAGAGTCAGCATGAAAGATGTAGTTAGGTGTTCAAGGATTCAATCGAGCACCATCCGAACCTTCAGAGGCTTGAATCTCTTACTTCATATGTACCCGTCTAGCTTCATAGTCCTTATCCACTAAATCAATTCGTGCCATGATAGTCTCCTCTCTAATTTGGTTGTCAGACTGTAGCTTGCCAACCAACTTTACAAATAAGTCTTTGACTCAACAGATAAATAACCAGATGAAATTTAAGAGATAATAATAAAAAAATGGATCTTTATTAGATCTACAATGTTATCATTAAAACTTTTTTCCATACTCTTCAAGATAATAGTAAGAATCATCTCATATATCCATGTGGTGCCCCATCTTGACACTCCACCATAATCTATAATCTTAGGAGCCTTAGTAAAGTTATCCTCCTCGGGCACAATGTCCTTAATTTCTAGTATTAGCTGCACAAAAGAAGAATAAAACAAGACTTTTTTGTTATCTCCGATTCAACCATCATTCGATAATAAACTTTGACTAATTAACTCCATGACTATTAATACCGACCCACATTAGGTAGTGATAATTATCATCTTCTTCCCTAGTTTCTTGGTTTCCTGAAAGAATCTTGACAATAATCCAATGCAATAACCTCATGTCAAATTTGACTTGACTGATGCCAAATTTTGATATAGTAGGTTCTCACGAACAAATTTAGAAATAGACATAACAAAAGGAACTCATCATAATTAGGAAATCCGCAGATGTGTCACATTCACCGGAGGAGAACAAAAGGAACTTATCATAATTAGGAAATCATGGATGTGTCATACCACCGTATGAAAACCAAGATACTTTGTAATATTATAGTAGGTAAACTTAACGATTTTATCCTTAAACCTAATCTTAGGCAATTTTTCATAACTTTAGCACGATTCTATGTTGATCTTTGTATTTGAATATCTTTTCTCAAACATCAGAACTTTCTTTAAATTCATTTTTTAATAACATTAATCTTTTTCCATATTGATGATGCTCGTGAATAATTTAGCTTTGTTATTTTGTAATCATCAAATCTACATTCAATAATATCATAATCTGCACAACACGTAGAACCACAAAGATACCATTTTAAGTTCAAGATTGTAAAACCCACTTGCATCACAGATCTAAGCTGTAACTTTTGGTACCTATTCGATCTGCAGTATAACGGTAAGGAACAAAAGAAAGTAAGTCGTTATCTAGGAAAATTTATCGCTCACATGTATTAATGAGTGAAAGAATGACATTCAACATTTTATACGTTTAAGCTTAAGTTAAAATGGGTTTAAAAGTCAAGTGCAGGAATTAACCATATGAACAAGAAAATAAACATTCCTTGAGAGGAGAGAACTCTTTCGGGTTTGAATTTCTTCTATCCTATCAAATACTTAAACTTATTACTCAGTTGTACACAACCTAAATGACTCGTCAAAATTTTTACGTATCTCCCACGCATAGGTTATTTCAAACACAGAGGAGATACCAACTGATTTCTCTTTGTCAGCAATGTCTCGGCAACTCTAACAACACAAAGACATTAAGAACCGATACCCACATGAATATTAAGTCTAAATATATTTCTAGAATCTAGAACCTTATAGATGTTCATCTTGAATCTGGATTCGAACCATAAATGTCTAATGTAACTCCCTTCTAAAACCTAAAGAATTTTCACAATTTAATTAAACAAATAGTTAGAGTATATTACCGCAAGGGCATCACATCTTCATAAAAACGTCACATTAAACATCATGCACCGTAACACGGGTTGCAAATATAAATCATAACTATGCATTTAGCATCTCAACTTCATTGTAGCGAAAATATATAAATTTCAAATCATTCTCAATTAGAGTACTTCATCAAATACTTCAAATTAAACTTCACAAATCCAACACGGATATCAATACTCATGAAAGGCAATTCTTAGAAAAAATTAAAGTAATGAGACGTATAGTTCTCAACAGCAATCCCAACCCCGATGTTACATATCAGAGTGAGACTCCCTTATTCTACTAAAAATAAGTAAACGCGTCATGAAGCATCCTCTAAGCTCCTACGGACTACTTTAGATCACCTGCACGTTATCCACGTGGAGGCAACATTCAAACAGAAAGGGTGAGTAAACCATAATTATTATATTAGACATACAGATTAGATATAGCAAAATATGCACATAATTAAGGTATCATTATTCATCACTTCTTCATGTTATACTCACACCTTCACCAATTTATCAATATGCAACACATATATCATGATATACAAGGCATCATCATTCGTTAATAAACACATAAAATTCAATGTCATATAGAATGTAATGCTTCATCATTGACTCATGTATGTGGTACCAAAACTTCACTGATGACTTGGTCATCTTCAATCTCCAAAGATCCCCACCAATAAGATCGATTCCCACTTGGAACCAGAGCACTTCACTATTGCACCCAATTTGCGCTATGATATTGTTGCCTTCAATGGACAATTTTACTACCATCATCACTAGACCAAGTCCTAATCACAATCACTTGACCAAAGTCCTAACTATGCCATGAATGCAATGATATGCAACAACATGAATACGACCATGGCAAGTCAACACGTATCACCATTCATGATTCATCACAAAACATCATCACATCATCAAAGTAATCACAAAACATCATACATTATCATACGCTCAAATAATCATTACATAACCAAACACCATCATAAGATCATCATATAATCACTATACTTCATTATCACAAAACATCGTAGTGTTTCAACGAGGGAAACTAATTCTATCCTAACTTAGGCTTAGAACTATCCATCCTTTTCCTTATTTTACCCTATATATTTATAGTTCATTTTGTTAGCTATCCAATGCTTCGAACGACACCTCATTCTGAGCTCTAGAACTAAAGTTATGATCATTTTAAATTTATAAGATATTTATCTCATTTTGCCATCCTTCGCTTAACGACTACCCTCGTCAGCGATGTGCTTTCAGATCACCTTCACCTGGAGATACTAAATGCGATGCACTCTAGTTTCTCCAGGAGAAAAACCATTCATCCGACATCAATCTCTCGTTGCCCGACAATTCTCTACGAACAGGATTTTCCTGTTATGATTCCTGCACTATACCAGTCCAATTTCTATGAATTTCATCATATTGTGTCTTAAAACATCATCTCATCACAAGTAAGCATCATCTATTACCAACTTATTCTAATATATCCATTACACATCATTTGGTACTATTATGCATTTCTAATTCAACAAAATCTCATCCAACATTAATTCCATATGTACCAAAACCTAAGGCAAATCTATCCAATCTAAACCTTAAATCAAATATATTAAATATGATAAACCCCTTAACTTTGATAATTTCTAGCTTTCATTCCTCTTCATGTTCTACCATTCCTCTTTGACTCTTTATGCCCTAGCTCACTTCTTCAACGTACCAGTCTCTCTCACGATCGTATTTAAACTAAATGTTTACTAAATTCCATGTATATAACCTTTGGACCCATAATATCCAAACTCTTCATATTACCCTCACTTATACCTCACAATTGACCACCCTTACCTTTCCATATCTATATATATATATATATATATATATATATATATATATCTAATAAATCATTATTAATTCTAGATAATTCTAAAATAATTATTCAAATCCTAAGCCATCTTAGTAACTTATCCTACACCACATAACTCGTCACCTTAATATCTTAATCATCAAGTCATCGCTATTGGGATCATAGATGAATCACAAATACACATCAAATATCTCCACAAGGACTTTATAAATCACCAAAGCATCATATATATAGCATCAAAACTTATAGATGTCATATATATCAATTACTTCATAAAGACTCATATACCTACACTAAATTAATTAACTAATTAATCTAGAAATTGGGGTGTTACATCTATAAAAATCGAACCCAAACAAAGCAAGCAATCATCAATATTGATTTGTAAAGAGATTTATACAACACCATGAACAATAAATATACATATAATCATGGTAATCTTACATACAAACTCTAAAAAATAGAGAATACAAAGAGAAGAGACGAAGAAGAACCAAACATCTTTCGGTTTGTCAACTCCGGTTGATGCAAAATTTGACTCCAGATCATGCAGATGCAACCTCCATTATTTTTTCTAAGCGCAATCATCAAAAGTATGAAAGTGATGGAGTTGGTCTAGGTGTGGCTGATTTGAAAGGTATTCGCCTAGCTTATTGCACGCACAAGATAAAATTAGAAGAAGAATTCAAGTCAGTAGTTCAACCTGAAAAAAAAGACTAAATTCTACCGTGAAAAAAGTGGTGAGAAAAGAAGTTTTGAAGTTACTTGAGGAAGGTATGATCTATCTGATTTCTGATAGTTCTTGGGTAATTCCAATGCATATATTCATAAAGAACGGAGGTATTGTATTCTTTCAAAAATAAAATAATGAGTTGATTCCAACTCGAACATTTACTATTTGTTGTATGTGTATTGATTATCGGAGGTTAAACGAAGATACTCGATAAGATCACTTTCTGCTACCTTTTATGGATCAAACGTTAGAAATATTAGAAAGTCAAGCTTACAATTGTTTTTGGATGGCTATTCGGAATATAATTGTATTTTGGTGGCCAACTCTATCCAAATATTATAAATTTTATGTTCAAGAGTGTCTTGAATGTCATAAAACAAGTAACATTTCAAAACAAAACAAAGTTCTCCTTAAGGGTATGTTAGAGGCATACAATATTGATTGTTGGGAGTTGACTTCATGGCCTATTTCCCACAATTTAAATCTCATTTTTCCTTATTGTATACATAGGTTATGTAAAAAAATGGGTTTAAGTCATTGCATGTTGCTAATGATGCCCAAACTATTTCTAACTAAAAACAAATTGTTGGGTTAGAAGTCCATAGAGTCTTGATCAGTGATGGGGACGATCAGTAACAAGTATTTAGAAGGTGTTATTGAAAATATAATGTGAAATATAAAGTATCCACACCTTATCATATTCAAATTGTGGGCAAGTAGAAGTATCCAACGGTCGTTGAAACAAATTTTGGAAAAGGTAGTAGCTACATCCAGGATAGATTGGTCCAAAAGTTAGATGATGATCTTTGAGCATGTAGAAAGATTTTAAGACCTAATATTTTCCCTATATTAACCGGTATATGTAAAGGATTGTCACCATCGTAACCGGAACATAATGCTTATTGGGAAATCAAATTTTTGAACTTTGATGAAAAAAACACCTGAAGAAAAAGGTTGTTGAAGTTGGATGAGTTGGAAGATGAGACTTAGAGCCTATGAAAAATTATGATTTATAAGGAACAAACTAAGAGGTATAATGACAAGAACCTTATGAAAATATACTTTCAACTAGGACAAAATATTTTACTTTACAACTGAATCGATGTTATTTTCAAGTAAGTTAAGTATATATGGTCTGTCCTTTTATTATTACTAAAGTGTTTGCGAGTGACGTTGTAGAAATACATGATCTTGGAGATTCTCCCACTTTTACGGTGTACGGATAAAGTTTGAAACTATAATTAGAGGAGATACTAATGATGCGTTTGTTTCAAGTGTACTAATCACGCTGTGGTAATATAAAAAGATTGTCGAATCCACAAAGACCAAGTGTCAATCTATCATAGTTTATTGTCACGATGTTTATCTAAGGCAGATCAAATTCAGGTTTGTTTGGGAGAATTCAAGGAAAATAAATGATTATAAGTAAAGAAATATAGATAGAATGACAGGCTCGAATATAATTCGCAATGATAAGATCTATTCCTAACAGCTTCTGGATAACATATTCAAATGGCAATATTTTCTACTTTGAAAGGATCAATTGACGGGAACTGTCACTTTCGCGTATTCAGAACCGGGTTCTTACTTTAAATCCCTTTTATTGTCACTTGTAAAAAGGCGCGCATTGCGTTAAAGTAATAAACTTATTTTTAAGAAATGTGACTTCTTGACTCAGTTGAAAAGTGTTTTTAACTTAGCAAATTTAACTAGAGAGGTTCGTGAATTTCGCTTGAGAACTAGATTTCAAAACCATAAGCGCGTCCGAAAATAGTTTTAAAATCAATTTTCTAAAGAGTAAAAATCCTCAATCAACCAAACAAAGTGATTTCTCTCTTCCTTGGTCGGTTGAAATTAACCAAATTTATCTATAGGGTTGGACAAATTTCTATCCTACCCAACCAAAATTTAAGTTCATAAAACTTGCGTTAAAGTTAAAACAACCCTTAAAGTGTTTATACAGATGCAGCACAGAATGTTATCCTAACATTGGTCCTTACAATCTTGCCTTTAGAAATTAGCCAGACATGGAAATTAAATTAAGCTTATTAAACCTAGACATGTTAAAACTTTTTAAATAAAATATAGTGTTGCGGAAAATAAAGAAGAAGATAAAGGCAAGAAAATAAATAAATTAAGACAAGTGCAATACAAGAAAATAAAGTAAAGTAAAAGCAGATGCAATGAACTAAATAAAGTAAATGCAAAATTTATAAATAGAAACCTACTCCAAAACAGAGACTTTAAATATGAAATAACTGGAAGTAAATGCTGGAATGTAAATGGTGGCAGGATTAACTTCTACCAAAGTTCTCCAAACTTAATTATGTGCTCGATCACTAGTGCAATAACCCTTCGATGTGAGGAGTTTATCGACATAAGTGTAACACCCCAATATTTTCAATTATTAAATAATTTGAATTTGAATTATTTATTTAATTAAAAGATGAATTATTGGTATTTTTGGAATTATTGGAAATAATTAAATAAAGTTGGACTTGTGGTGTAGTGAGTAGGAGTGAGGGGTGTGAAGTAAAACCTCTAACCCTATTTTTATTGTTATTATTATAATAAAAAGGAAAATAAGAAGGAAAGAGTTATAAAGCCAAAAGTGAGAGGAATAGATCGTACGTGAGAAGAGAAGAGACAAAAAGGAAGAGGAACACCCAAAGCTCTAGGAATTCAAGAATTTGGCTAAGGTAAGGGGTGAATTTCTCTGATTATTATGCCTTATGGATTTTGGGAATAATAGGATTCGTTGAGTAGTTAAGAATCCCAATTTAGGATTTTCTAGATTTATGAGTTTAAACCCCAAATTCATGAATTTTGATGTTTTGATGCAAATTGATGTTATAAGGTTATTGTATGATGTTATGGTGTTATAATTGCATTGAAATCATGTATTGTAACTTGTTCTGGTGTTGTTGGGTGTTGGATTCGTCATGGTATGAATTGGATTGAATTGGAAACCATGAATGCTGTCAAAATTAAGTTTTTTGCTACAGACGTCGCAGGAATCGGTTACCCTCTAGGAGGAATCGGGTTCCACATATAATTTCTAGCAAAGTGATTTTTCTAAGTCTTGGGAACTAGTTATTCCATGGGAGGAATCGGGTTCCTGGTACATTTTCCAGAAAAGTGTTTCCTATAAAACGTGGGAACCGGTTATTCCTCTGGAGAACCCGGGTTCCCCATACGTTTCTAGAACGTGTTTTCACTATGATAGTGGGAACCAGTAACTCCCCTGGAGGAACCGGTTACCACTGTTACTTTTTGAAAAATATTAAACTTTGAAAATTCATAACTTTGGAACCGTAAGTCCTTTTTAATCGCCATTTTGGACATTATTCCTTAAATGTTGGTTTTCTCACTTTGTGGTTATTCGTACCTTGCATACTTGGTGGGTAGGCAATGTGTTCGCGTTAAAAAGTGACGCCGAAATCGAATCAATTCGGATTCTCCGACCAAACAATTTACTCTTTGATTTGTTTATAAAGATGCCGCATCAAGCTTTATTATTTCAACACAAGAAAAATGATTATGAAAAAGGAAAGTTGTAATACCCTCAATTGATATGATATGCATTACGACTAGCGTGAACTAGACGTAACACATTGGGGAGATTCCGGGCAAGAGGGTTTGTTATATAAAGGGAATAGATGGAGCACCCTAAATATATATAGTTATCTATAGCTTTATATATGAATATGTTTGATATGTTTGTGTGTTTTAATTGCTATTTCTATGATTGGGAAAGCCTTTGATTTTAAGAAAGGTAGATTATGTGGGATCCTAGGTTTTGTTATTATTGTGCTCGCAAAGATCATTGGGATCCTCTGTGATACATATCCCTTAATGGAATCAGAGCATTAGTCTCGGATCTAAAGGATCTATGGTTTGTTTGGTTTGAGGAGAAAGAAATTTGCTCGGCAAGGATGAGACCTTGTGCCCACGTATTCTCAAAAGGATGTTGAGAAAGTCGAGCAATCGTAGTTCCCACTTATGCTAGTGGAAGCAACGGATGTTATTAAGAGACACAAATGTCATCTAATGAAAATGTATCTAATCTATTTCATCACATACATTTTGAAAGGTTGATTGATTGAAATCTTTCATCGTAGTTATAGGTGTTTTGCTTGAGGTACAAGCGCTACCACTTATGAGTTTAAGAAAGATGTTTTAAGATGATTGAATCTTTAATTGTAAGCATTGGGTGTTTTGCTTGAGTGTACAAGCGCTACCACTTACGATTAAGAGATGTTTTGTTTGAAAGAGTTTGAAAAGTTTTGATTGTATGTGATGTGATAGATGAGATACTTTTCCATAGAGATGATAGATGTTCAATCTTAGGAGAAATTGATTGGATTAGGGATGCTTTTAAGAAGCCCGTGGTCCTTGTATTGTAAGCCCAAGAGAGGTATTCAGAGGGTCATCGAGGGTCATCAAGGTCATCGAGGGTCCTTGTATAAGCTCAAGAGGAAGCTATAGGTATGGCTGGCTTTGGCTTTAAGAGGGATTTCACCGAAACCATCCTCTTAGGATTTCAAGAGCAATTTCACCGGAAATCATACTCGTGGTTCTATCCTAGCTGGTGATTCTTTGTATTGGAAGCCCAATAGAGGTCGTTAAGAGATTTGGTCTCTTTCTTGTTTGATGCCCAAGAGAAGGCTAAACCAATGAGGAGTTTTTTTGAACGAAGCCCAAGAGGAGGCGACTCAACAGGGAGTGTTGTCTTATATGAAGCCTAAGGAGGCTAAACCAGAAATGAGTTTTCTTATGAAGCCCAAGAGAGGCTAACTTAGATGAATGAGTTATCTTGTAAAAGCCCAAGAGGAGGCTAACTGTGGGGGAACTTAATGGTTAGACTAGTTGTTATGTTATAACCAGACAGTTATATAAACAAGTATATGAAGTTTATTCATTGTGAGTTTATGAAGGAAATATAAACAAATGCATGATGTTTATTTACAAGAGTTTATGAAGGAAATATAAACAAGTGTGTGTAAAACGCTTAAAATGAGCGAACTTGATTATTTATAAGTTTGAATGTGTACAAGGAAGTAAATATGTACACGAATGAGTATTTATGTACAAGGAGAGGTGGATGTACATAGGAGGGTTAGACTTACACCTGAAGGAGGCCCATTGGTTTAAAAGCGCCACCGAATAATGCTCCTTTTAATACCAATGGTATTCAAAGTATATACAAGTGAAATGAAAACAAACGGAAGAAGTTTGTCTACTTGAATATTTGCAAAAGACGTGTATTATGGCAAGTAAAAACCGTTATGTACATAAAAGAATTTGATATGTACAAGGAAATATGTATGTACATAAAAGAATTTTGGGACTTACAGTGAGGGAGGCCCATGATCGGTTAAGAAATTCGAGGAAAACGAGTTCGGTTTTATCTTCAAATCGGTCGATCATGGAAAAAGAGTGTAAGTTTGTTGAAAAGTTTGAAAAGATCTTGAAAGTGTTTTGAAAAGTGAAATATACTTAAAAGAAGTTTGAAAAGTTTCGCTCAAAGTTGAATGAAACGTCTTTGAAAGTACTTTGAAAGTACTCAAACGTATCGTTTTCGGCTCGACAAAAATATAATCAAAAGAAAGTATTTTGAATTTTTGACATTATCCTAAAATAGGTATGTTAAATGACACGTAGTAAAAATCACCTCAAATGAGGAGTTTTGATTGGGTTTTGAAGAAGTCAAAGTTTGAAAATGTAAAGAGAAAACAAAAAGTTTGAAAAATGGTCCCAAGGCTACTCGAACCCGAGACCATTCAGCAAGGCGGGCAAGGCAAAGTGTTAAGAGTGAGCTGGCAATCACGGGCGGCAATACATCCGTATTTATCTCAAACCATGTTATAATATTATAAACTTTTTATTTGAATTTGAAAAAACGCGCGCACTGCTTGTTCTTCTTCCTCGATCCTTCTTCAAGCCCAGATCCTTCGTTTCTCAATGAAAATGGATGATGTAAACATCAAACTTGGTCGAAATTGAACCAGGAACATGATGATGTGGTTTAATTTCATTTATTTTTAGTTTAACATGATTAAATTTCCAGAATACACGAAGAACCCTAGTTCTTTAAAATCAAATTGAAATCGTGTATGGACATGGATTCAAGCAATTAGTTTAGGGTTAATGATCAGTGAAGGTGCAGAAACAAAACGGCCAAGAGTTTTTTGAACTGGAAATAAGAAATCAAGGAGTTCAAAGTTGAGTCACTTACCTCTTGAAGCTAAGATCGCAATCTTTAAAGGAGTTGTTACAGTTGATGTTTAAGGATTGCTGGAGCACCAGTGAACCTTATGGAAGGTGTGAGGATGGTCGCTGGTTTCGAAATTGCCTGGATCATGCCAACCAAGTCCACTTGCATGCTTGAAATGAAACCGAATGCGTTTGGAGGTGTTACAGATCAAAGTGATGGTTTGTATCATCCATATGGAGTATGTTGATGATGTTTGAATAAAAAACACAACTTGCTCGAGCCAAACTCACAAAGTTTAAGGCGCTTTTACAAGTTTAGAAATATGAAAGCAATTCGGTTTTAATGATTCTGTGTTGATTTTAAGTTTCAAACCAGCATTGATTTTAAGACATGTTAGACACCAAATCTCTCATGGTTTTTCACAAGTTTTGAAAATGCAAGAATTCTACTTTGAACTATGTTACTTGAAATTTAAGAAAGAAAAGAGAAAGCTTGTTTTGGCATAGCTTTGGTGTGGTTTCTAATGGCAAACATGACCTCTATTTATAGGTCACAAAATCAGATTAGCAAGCAAAGGAGATTGGCTCGATTTGGACAACTTGCTTAGAGGGCAAGAAAGTCTTTTGCCATAAATGCAAAAGGAACCTTCCTTTTAACCATGGTTAAATTTAACTTGATCTTATCTCCATCATAATTACCTCTCAACTGATTTTTATCAGCTCTAGCCTATTCCAATTAGTGACAAGGCTTATAGAAGGAGATTTTGCAAAATGACTTGTAATTTTGAAGGTTGTTCTTGAAAATCATGGCTTTTGAGCTCTATGTTTCAAAATCAAAAGCATAGCTAGACACAATGGATTTGCAAGTTCTGGACATTTTGGAAAGCTTTTTCAAGGGCTACAACTTTCATGTTTTGAGTTTTTCTAATTCCAAATGGAACTATGAAAAGTGCCATGAAAGTAGAAAATGTGAAATTTTAACACTTGAAAATTTTTCTGTTGAAAATTTTGACTTTTGTTGACTTTTCCAAATTTCTTGATTTTTATGATCATGATGGATCATTTGAAGTATTTTGATGATTGAAAAAGTTTTGTCTTGAAAGTTGACCAAAAGTCAAAGTTTGACTTTCGGGCAGATGAAATTTCATCGATGATCCATAAATCGACTGGATGAAGAATGTGAACTGTGATGTTTTGAATCCAGAAATTAGGGTCAATATGTTGTATTGAGATATAAAGATCAATCTCCAAGCAAAGTCATTCATTGATAAGAAAACCGCTGATTGCTTATCCTCGATGAAACCCTAATTGGTCGATCCTTGATAGATCATGAGGAAAAATTGGATATCCGAAGATCAGAGGTTGATGATTTGATCAAGATAGATCAACTGAGGTGAGGAAACTCAAACCCTAATTGATTGCCTCTGATCAGATGAAAATTTGTGAAACCCTAATTTTGACCCGTAGGCTTGCACCATTAAGTCCGTTTCAATCGTTAGTTGATGCGTTGATGCATAAGTGTGGTATATTAGGTCAAAATTGGGGTATGACACAGTGTGTGGTTTTTAATGATGTATGGTGTATAATGATGACTATATGTGTATGTTGGTGATAGCATTACTAATTGATGAGTGGTTGCATGTTTATGCTATTGGTGATGTTCATGATAGTCGATTGATATCATGTTTTGGTTGATGATGTTGTATTGTGTGCATGTTTATGCTGTTTGATGATGTTGATGATAAATGATGGTTATCATGTTTTGGTGATGATGATTGCAGTAATTGCTTGTGCATGTTTATGTTGTTTGATGATGTTCATGATAAATGATGGTTATCATGTTTTGGATTAATGATGGTTTATGATGTGTGATGTTATCATAACCTGTGTTGAATTTTGTATCTATTTATGATGTGCATGCATATACATTATGGTGGTAGCTAATTCCCATTGTGTGGAATTAGTGAGTATTGCCAATAACCGCTCCTTGTGATTATGGGTGCGAGGCTAATTCATGTCCGGGTGATTATGGACTAATCGATGTAATCAGATTCGGGTGATTATGGATCAAAGTGTAACTTATTTCACTTTTGGTACCACATGCATAAAGTCTTGAATTGCATTTTATGGATTATAACATGTTAGGATGAATTCTAGTGTTGTAATTTGGTTGTTGTGTGTGATGTATGTTTATGACTGTGTTGTTGAATGAATGAATATATCTGATTATGTTGAATAAGGTGGAATAATAGCTATGAAATTCTTCTTTATGAATTTATAATGAATTTTAATTATGATGAAGTCTCACCTTACTTTGATGTGATCGAGCTATGCTTTTTTAATTATGCGGTTGTGTCATGCTCGTATTGTAACACTAGGAACACTTGTATTTAGAGTTATCAATTAAACTCCATTGTTTTGACTGATGTTGTTTGGATAATCGTTTTATAACATTGACCACATGGATGGTATTTTATTTGGTTTTGAATTATCCATGTTCGAGTAATTTCCATTCTAAACATGTACTTCTTTTAATGGAATTGTGTTCCCATGATAGCATGGCATTGTATTTGAAATTTTATTTTTAATTAATTGTGACTTAATGCATGTTAACTCTGAAATATTATATAATCATGAGGGTATTTATAAGGGTGTTACAATAGTGGCATCGTGAAAGCATATTTGGTCGTTAGGGACAAAGGTCTTAGTGTTGTTATTCCCTTTATATGGATTAGTGCAAGGTAACAATGTCGTATACTTGTGTTCCAATGGGAATTATTTTGTGGATTCTCAGCACAATGGCTGGAAGAGGTAATAGGAAGAGACGATCGCCGCATTATTGAGGCTTTGGGGATGCTTATCGTGTGCTTGAGGAAAACTGAGGGAGCTAGTAGTGGTGCCGATGTATTAACCGAAATTCTCGAGGAACAATCCTCCTGCTGTTCAAAGGCACGATGACCGATGGCGCCTGAAGTGGTTGAAGGAGATTGAAGGATCTTCCGAGTGATTGATTGTGCTAAAGATCCGAAAGTGAGGTATGGTACTTATATACCGGGCATAAGAAGTCGATTTACCGTGGGTCGCTACCGTAATTCGATGGAGCAAGATGGTGTTATACCGACTTGGGTCGAGTCATAGTGCTTTCTTTAGAAGGTACTTTCTCAAGACATTCGGGGAAAGAAAGAGATCGAATTTCTGGAGCTCAAGCAGGGTAACATGACTGTAAGTGAGTATGCTTCTAAGTTTACTAAGTTGGCTAAGTGTTATGCTCACTATAACAATGATGAAGATGGAGAGTTCTCTAAGTGTATCAAGTTTGAAAACGGTCTCCGTGAATAAGATTACAAGCGTATCGCCGGATTCAGGTTTTCTCACTGGTGGATTGTAGTAGGATTCCCGGAAGAGGATATTGCCAATACTAGCCGAACTCTCGGGCCTGCTGACAAGAAAGAAAAGTAATGTATGGATCGTGGAAAACCGTACGATGTGAATAACCAGAGGTCTGGTGGTGGAAAAGGCCTAGTGGGGAGATTCTAGTGCTTCAATCGCGCTACAAGTGTGGTGAAACGGGCACGATTCGTGGAATGCAAGAGTAATCGATAAAAAGTGTTTCATGTGGAAAGCTGGGGCATGTAGCTAATGATTGTAGAGTAAGGATTGTGAATTTTACAACTGTGGAGAGGAAGGTCATACTGTCCGCAGCTCACTGTCAAGAAGGAACAATCTGTGGGAAAGCATTTGCGCGAAGCTGGCAAGAGACTAACCCTCGATGATCGATCGATTAAAGGTAACATGTTTTATTGGGCACACCTTTGATTGCGATTATTGATACTTGAGCGACTCATCTGTTCATTTCTTTGGATTGTGCTAAAAGATTGAATTTGGATATATCTGATATGAAAGGAAGTATGGTTATTGATACTCCTCACAGTTCAAAGGACTAATTCGCTTATGTAGGAATCATCCCATTATAATTTTTGCAGAGGTTTTGGTATGGATTTAGTATGCCTAAATTTAGAACAACTTGACATTATCCTTGATGAACTGGTTGGAATTTAACAGTTCATATCAACTGTTTGGCGTAAGATAGTTAGCTTCCCGGTTGTTAGTGTCGTAAGATTTGACTATGTCCTGTACATGACGAATGTAGCTGCTAATGACGGTGAGGTAGTGTTTATGTTGTGTTCTTCGAAGGAAGTGAAGGAAGGCTAAGATTAATGAGTTACCTGCCAGTGAATGAATTTCCAAAAGTTTTTTTTTCCGAAGATGTTAGCGAGTTGCCACCGAGAGAGAATTGAATTTGCTATAGATTTGATTCTGAATCCAGTCCAAGATCGATGGCGCCATTCGCATGTCAAAGATCCGAAAGTTAGCTGAATTGAAAAGCAATTGGAGGAGCTGCTTGAGAAGAAATTTATTCATCCGAGTGTTTCGCGGGTGCTCTCGTGTTGTTAGTTAAGAACAAAGAAGGTTCGATGAGACCGTGTGTTGATTACCGGCTAGCTTGAATAAAGTTACAATCAAGAATCGCATCCACACGATCGATGATTCGATGGATTAACCGGTTGGAGCTTGTATCCAGTAAGATTGATCCGAGGTTCGATATCACCGATTCGTAAAAGCGAAGATATCCGGAAGACCGATGAACGAGGTACGGACATTAGAGTATTCGTTATGTCGCTTTGAGTTACTAATGTACCGGTGTTTTCATGGATTATATGAATGTGGATATTCCATCCGTTCTTGACACATTTGTGGTGTTTTATTGATGACATTCCGATCTACTCAAGAAGTGATGAAGCATGCAACATCTCGTATTCGTTGAGTTGTTAAAAGACAAGCAGTTTTGCGTAAGTTGTCTAAGTGTGAATTCGTTGAGTGAAGTAAGCTTTCTTGGTCATGTAACCCAAGAATGGATTGTTGTCAACCCTACGAAGGTAGAAGCATCTCGCTGGGAAGTGCCGAAAATGCTTCCAATTCATAGTTTTCTTTGGTCTTTGTGTTATTATAGAAATTTCATGAAGGATTTTCGGGCATTACTGCTGTGACTGTTGACGAGAAAAGACAAGTGTTTGTAAGGGATTCGGATTGTGAGAAAGGTTTCCAAGAATTGAAGAGGAGATTGACTAGTGCTCCAATTTTGATATTATCAATCCGTGAATCTTTTATTGTGTAACGTGATGCTCACTAATGGGTTTAGGTGTGTTTTGATATAGGATAAGGTGTAGTAGCTATGCTTCAAGACACTGAAGATTCATGAATAGAATTATCCACTCATGATTTGGAGTTAAGGCTATAGTATCTGCTTTGAAATTGTGGAGGCACTACTTGTATGGTTCTCGATTCGAGGTATTTTGCAACCATACGAATCAAATATCTCTTCGATCGTAAAGAGCTCAATATGAGGCAAACAAGATGGTCGAATTTCAAGGATTATGATTTCGTTGAATTACCATCCTGTAAGGCAAACGTTGTTGCGATGCATTGAGTAGGAAATCTTTGCATATGTCGACGCTGATGATGCGTGAATTAGATTTGGTTGAAAGCGCTCAAAGACTTGAGTCTAGTATGTGAGAACACTCTTAAAGTGTTGTTGGGTATGCTGGAAGTTGACTAATAGTATTCTTGATGAGATTCGAATCGACGAAACTGATGTTGGTTTAGTTGATAGATTGACGCCGATCAACCAAGGTCATGGAGGTGAATTTCGAATTGATGAGAATCGTGTTAAGCGAGGTTGGGTGATAGAGTCAGTGTTCGATGTTGGTGAATTAAGAAAAGTATTCTGGAGGAAGAACATCGAGTGGATCGAGTATCCATCCGGTGCTACTAAAATGTATCATGATTCAAGAGGTTGTTTTGGTGGCCCGGAATTAAGAAGGAAATTGTCGTAGTTTTTATGTTTTTGATTTATCAAGTCGAAAATCTAACATCAAAACCGCCGGATTGATGGAACCATTGTTTGTTCCGAATTGAAATGGAATGGAATTCTGGTGACTTTGTATCTGGTCTAATGAGGACAACTAAGAATTGTGATGTTATTTGGGTTATGTTCATGTAAAAGGTGATGCGCTAGAGGATGTAACGTTAATTCGATTCTCCGGCTCAAAACGATTTAAATTTTGATTTGTTTATAAAGATGCCACGAGCATCAAGTTTTATTATTTTCAACACAAGAAAGATGATTTAATGATTATGAAAAAGGGAAAGTCGAAATACCCTCAATTGATATTGGTATGCTGAATGACTTGATGCAACTAGAGACGCAACGCATTGGGGAGATTCTGAGTAAGGGGGATTGTTATATAAAGGGAATAGATGGAGCACCCTAAATATATGTAGTTATCTACAGCTTTATATATGAATACGTTTGATATGTTTGTGTGTTTTAATTGCTATTTCTATGATTGGGAAAGTTTCTCCTTTGGATTTTTAGAAACAGATTGTGTGAGATTCTAGTGTTTGTTATTATTGTGCTCGCAAAGATCTGTGGATCTTCTGCATACATATCCCTTAGTGGGAATCAGAGCATTTGTAGCTCGGATCTACAAGGTTCTATGGTTTGTTTGGTCTGAGGGAGAAAGAAATTTGCTCGGCAAGGATGAGACCTTGTGCCTACGTATTCTCAAAAGGATGTTGAGAAAGTCAGAGCAATCGTAGTTCCCACTTATGCTAGTGGAAAGCAACGGGATGTTAGTAAGAGACAGACAAATGTCATCTTAATGAAAAATGTATCTAATCTATTTCATCACATACATTTTGAAAAGTTGTTTGATTGATAAAATCTTTCGGTAAGAAATTAGGTGTTTTGCTTGAGTGTACAAGCGCTACCACTTACATGTTTAAGAAAGATGTTTGAAAAGATGATTGAATCTTTTAACTGTAAGCATTGGGTGTTTTGCTTGAGTGCAAGCGTTACCACTTACAATTAAGAGATGTTTTGTTTGAAAAGAGTTTGAAAAGTTTTTGAAAAGTTTTTGACCTGTATGTGATGTGATAGATGATACTTCCATAGAGATGATAGATGTCTAAATCTCAAGGAGAAATTGATTGGATTAAAGGGATGCTTTAGAAGCCCGTGGGTCCTTGTATTGTAAGCCCAAGAGGAGGCATTCGAGGGTCATCGAGGGTCATCGGGGTCCTTGTATGAAGCTCAAGAGGAAGCTATAGGGTATGGTTGGCTTTGTGTTAAAAGGATTTCACCGAGAAACCATCCTTTTGGAATTAAGAGCATCACCGGAAATTTTACTTCGGGGATTTGAAAGTGATTTCACCGAGAAACCATCCTTTCAGGTTCTATCTTAGCTGGTGATTTTTTGTATTGAAGCCCAATAGGAGGTTGTTAAGAGATTTCTGTCTCTTTCATTGTATGATGCCCAAGAGAAGGCTAAACTCAATGAGGAGTTCTTTTGAACGAAGCCCAAGAGGAGTAACTCAACAGGAGTTGTCTTATATGCCTAAGCGGAGGCTAAACTCGTGGGGAGAGTTTTCATATGAAGCCTAAGAGGAAGCTGACCCATGCCAGATGGATTGTCTTGTATAGCCCAAGGAGGCTAAAATGATGGGAACCTATTGATTAGTCTAATTGTTATGTTATAATTAGACAATGGTATAAACAGGTGTGTGTGTGTGATATGTATTCACAGGAGTTTATGAAGGAAATATAAACAATGCATGATGTTTATTTACAAGAGTTTATGAAGGAAATATAAACAAGTGTTCGTGAAACGAACGTTTAAAAACGAGCGAACTTGATTGTTTGTTAAGTTTGAATGATGGAAAGCAGCTGCACAGGAATAATGCCTTTCAATACAAATGGTGTCTGTGGAAGTGTACAGATGAAATAAACTAATGACTAAGTTTATCCTGATTCGAGTATTTTCAAAAAAAAGAGAGTATCTGTTATGTACAGAGATAAAAGTTTGTATGAAAGAAATTGATATGTAAGGAATGTTTTGTTTGTACATAAGGATGTTGGTTTGAGTATACACAAGTGAAGTAAAACAAACGATCAAAGTTTGTCTGTGCTTGAGTATAAAAAGTATCTCAGATTATGTATGATGAAAATTGTATGTGTTTTGAAGAAAGTTTGATATGTACAAATAAATATTATGTACATAAAAGAATGTTATGGACTTACACAGAAGAGGCCCATTGTTCGAAAGCAGTTTCACAGGAATAATGTCTTTCAATACCAATGGCATCGTGTATAAACAAACGAATGGAAACAAACGAAAGAAATTTGTTTATGTTTGAATATTGACAATGATGATTTGAATATGTACAAGTAAAACTAATTATGTACATAAAGGATTGGGACTTACACCATAAGGGTGGCCCATGATCGATTGAGAAATTGAAAGAACGAATTTGATTTATGCTTAAATCGGATCGATCATGGTAAAAATGTAAGTTTGATGAAAAGTTTTGAAAATGATTTGAAAATGTTTTGAAATGTGAGGTCTATGTATGAGAAGTTTTGAAAAATCGAAGTCGAAACTTGAAAAATTCACTTTTTAGGAGGTTTGAAAAGTGTTCAACGTCTTTGCTCGATTAAAATTTAATCAGATGAAAGTTTTTTCTGAAATTTTTGCATTATCATAAAATAGATGTATTTATTGACAAGTGTTTAAAAATCATCTCAAAATGAGAAGTTTTGATTGGTCAAAAATTGTGAAAGTTTGTAAAAACATGAAAAATGGAAAAGTTATAAAAGAATGGTCCTGATGGGTTGAACCCATGACCAAGCAAAGGACGCGTGGGCAAAGAGCCTTAAGAGCAAGCAAGCAACCACTAGACCAAACGCTTTCTGTGTTTAGTGGACATGACACGTTGATATGAGATTGAAAATTTAAAATTTGAAAATGAAGAACACGCCAAGCTGTTCTTCGTGGTTTTGATTTTCGTAAACCAATTCAATCCAAAATCTTCGTTTCTCAACGAAATTCAATGAAGTAAACATCAAAGTTGCTCGATTTTTCATCACGAGCACGAAGGTGGTTGTTAATTTCATTTATATTTAGCCTAACATGTTTGGATTTCTGGGAACACGAAGAACCCTAAATTTAAGAATTCAAATTAAATGATGCATGCTTTATGATTTTTTGATTTTATTGAGGGTTATTGATCTTTATGAGTGCAGAAAGAGAACGGCCGTGAGTTTTTTTCAATTGATGCAAGGAATTATGATATCACAGTTCGTGTTCATACCTGTGAAAGTGAGAATCAAAGAAGCTACAAACGTGTTTCCAGAATGGATTTCTTGATCAGTGAGCTTCAACGGCCTATATGGAAGCTATGAGGATGGTCTCCACACTTCATGAGCATGCTTGGATTACTCTACTCAAGTCCACCTGCACAACAAGCATGAAATAGAAACTGAAATCGGTTATAGGTGTTGGTTGTTGTTCTTGATTTGAATCACTTATGATGTATATGGATCGTGTTAGGATGATCGAACTCAAAGTAATCCAAATTTAGCCATGAATTCGATTGATACAGCTTTTGTACAAGTTTGAAAATGGAAATGCAATTTGATTTTCAGTGATTCTTGTATAGATTTTATGACTCAAACATGTTCCATATTGATTATAAGATGTATTAGACACCAAAGTTTATCATAGTTCTCACAAATTTAAAATTGCAATGTTTGCAAATTGAACTATGATTTGAGAAATTGAGAAATGGAAGGAAAGCATGGATTTGTGATGCTTTGGTGTGAATTGAACTTGAATTGCGAGCTATTTATAGGCAAGAGGTTCAATGTTAGCAACAAGTATGCTTTTTGGTAATTCAAAGTTAACTTAAGGGGCAAGAAGACTTTGCTTTGAAAAGGAAACTTCTTTTACCATATGTGAGAAATTATCCAATTTGATCCAATCTTTCAATTATTACTCTCACTGATATTTATCAGTTTGATGACTCATTTGGCAAGGTTAGATTGCTTCTAGATGAAGAAAACACAAAATGACCATTGAAGTTTTGGATTTTGAAAATCAAGTTTCATGGAGCCTTATGTTTCAATTTCAAAAGTGTAGCTAGACTCCATGGATTTGAGAGTTCTTGACATTTTGGAAAGCTTGTTTTACAAGCTACAACTTTCATGTTTTGAGTTTTTTCCAATTCAAAATGGAACTAGGTGAAAAATTGCATGAAGTTTGAAAAATAAGAAATTTCAACACTTAGAAAATTTTCTAAGTTAAAACTTTGACTTTTTGTTGACTTTTCAAATTCTTGATTTTTATGATCATGATGGATCATTTGAAGTATTTTGATGATGGAAAAGTTTTGTTTTGAAAAATTGACCAAAAGTCAAAGTTTGACTTTTTCAGGCAGATGAAAATTCATCGATGTTTTAAATTGACCGATGAAGTCTCGTGAACTTCGTGATGTTTTGAATCCATAAATTAGGTCAAGATGTTGTATCTAAGATATAATGACCAATCTATCCAAAAAGTCATTTCTTGCTCAAAAGTCAGAGAATACTCATGCCCAACAAAACCCTAATTGGTCGATCCTTGATTGATCTGTGAGAGAAATGGATATCTGATGATCAGAGGTTGATGATTTGATCAAGATAGATCAAATGAGGTGAGAAAAACTCAAACCCTAATTGATTGCCTCTTGAATCAGATGAAAATCTGATGAAACCCTAATTTTGACCTGTGAATGCTATACCCGATTAATGCTATCTGAACTGTTAGTTATGCAATGATGCAAATGTAAGGTGGTATATTAGGTCAAAATTGGGTATGACAGATGCCCCTATTTAAGTTTCTTTAACCTGAGAGATGAAGATGAATATCTTCGTTTTGATAGGTGTAAAGAGACTTAAATATCAGAATACGCAAATTTTGGACCTAAGATACCAAAATGCGGATGATGCAAAATGATTGTAAAGTTTCACCCAGATGATATCAAAGAAATGACATGGTAGGGGAAAATTTGTGAATACGTCCCTGTTGGGGAAAGAATGATTCACAAAACATGTGAATGTTTGTTTCACTTCGGAAACAAAGAGATTACCTTCTGTCACCCTGACAATGTTTATAAGTGAAAAGATATTACCAATTATCAGCCTTGTGATATAGTATGGTAATGGGTTCAAGATATTACCAATTATCGCAAGTGATAACTATAACAAGGTAAATCTTGAGAAATGAGTTTCGTGATATTCACTTTGTGAATAATGACAAATGAAAGAAAACAAATTTTAAATGAGTTTCAAGATATTACCAATTATCAGCAAAGTGATAACTATAACAAGGTAAATCTTTGAAAATTACCGTGATATTCAATTTTGGAATAACAGATGTGATGAAAGAAAATAACTCAAAAATGAGTTTTTATTTTCGATACAATCTCACGAGAATCTCTTTGAGAAGATGCGGCA
>CM038792.1:317646833-317777736 GCA_021764765.1 Vicia sativa | reverse complement strand
AAACATTTTGCTAACATTTCTTATTATTACGATTATCTATTTCTTGTTCACTTTACAATTCTAGAAAGAGGATGTATAGGCGCAAAGTTTTATCATGTAATAGCGTAGATTTACATTTTACGCCTTTCCTTTCCGCACTCCTATATTATGTAAGCGCCCAAAGCCATGTAATAGCGTAGGACATTTCCTTTCAGCTTTACTCCATGATTTACTTTCACTATAAGCGCTGGTAATTAGGCGTGTATGGCAAGATAAAAAAGCGTGGATCACTTCTAATTGCAAGATAACTTATACGATTTAACACGCTCTTTCACACGCTTGCCCCTTGGGTAATTCTCTCTCATTGCCTTTCGAATAAATGGTCAAGTCCCTCGAGGCATTAGAGGTGTTCTAGCATGGTTGCCTACAAACATATCATCATAGTCCCTTTGATACAAAGATCATGGGCCCGCGATGTAGCCCTCACAATACATGATCTCGTCCCTCGATTCTTGCTTACAGTGATGATCGTCCCTTGAATGTGCTGGGATACTCCTACAAGTTGCCTTCATGACCATCCGATGTCCCTTTGATGTCCTCTAGATCCAGCGAATAGGGTTACCTACCAAGCGATGGTATGGATAGCACTTATTCTAAAGGAGCGTTAAAATAACACAGCGACCATTACGAGGTAGGTAATAAGACTTTTGTTCTTGCTCTATCAAAATACTTTTCACACCTCACACTTTTGTCAAAGTTAAAACACTTTTCAAAACGAAACATTTCCGAACGCTTTGTATACATTCCAACATGAATCATTACAAAGTCAGCGAAATTCCTTTTCAAACCATTTTTGTCGAACACCTGAAACAATTTAAAGTGAGCTAAAAGCGACTAAGAGCCGTGATAACTATGGATGGAAAGGGTGCTAATACCTTCCTTTTCACCTTCTCCTTACTCAAATCTAGCGAAGGTCTTTTACATTCTTTTCAACTTCCCTTATTTGCGATAAAAAGTCTTTATCATGAACATTTGCGATAAAAGCAAAACAAATCTGAAGTCGGTTCTCCACGTATTACGAGAACTGACTATGTTATGCATGTGGTTCCGTCGCTATGTCAGATTAGGAACACTTGGCATGAAAGCTCGTCGCTTGGCATAAAAACCCATCGTCGCCAATGCAATGTATGTGACTCGATGATAAAACAACATACAAAAACATCATCATCGCTCATCAAAATTGGCATAAAGCCCATTGCCATAATTTATCCACATCAGATAAATATATCCTGCCCCATATTTGCATTATGCAAAACATCACCAAATAATTCATCATCGTGAAGTCATGCATTCATAAATCGGAGCATTTTATTACAACATCGATATAATCGTCACATCGTGTACAAGACATATATCATGCATAGCATATCAACAAGTATTCATTAATTAATACGTCGTCACGAACATTATGTTTAACCACTCATTCATAAGATTCACTAAATTCAAATACGAAAAATAGTCAACACCTATAATCATTACGAAAGCCATTCCTAATAACGGCATTAATTATAATCATCAACATCGAAAATCGGATTGTCCAAGCGTGTCTTAAATTGACTAAGCGAAATCCGATTCAATTTAGCGTAATTAAGCCTATTTAAAGATGATTTAGTAAAAACTAAGTAATTTCTAAAACTAACCTCACCCACTTTCACCACGTGAACTTAGCTAACACGTCAATTTTCGTTGAATTGAAGACGCTTGCTCTGTCGTCAATTACGAAAATGGAAATCGGACATAATCGGGTTCTAAATTTAATCGACTAACTCGTGTCCTAATTATATTTTGATATAAAAATATTTGCTAAATTGGAATTATGATAGAACAAGCGAAGCTCTTCTAAAAATTATCACGGAAACAAGTTTGTGAGCGGAAAAAAACTATTTACAAAAACCTTCTGATTCGTTTCCTTCAAGACATTCGGGGGCCGCGTCCCTTGGTTCCGATGAAGAGGGCGGTTGCCTCGCATAGAGACAGTCGCCTCGCACATGGGGTGAAACCTCCCTTCGTCTTCCCACCCCATTCTTCATCTCTTCCACGCATTATTTGTTTCTTTGGGTTTTCATATTTTTGGTTTCTTGTTTCAGCATTATAGTTTTTCTTTCCCATTTCATTTCTATTCATATACTACCATACTAATAACAATACCCCATAATCCCTACTCCTAATTCAACTTTTATAAACTATTTCAACAATCAACCAACCAAACCTCATAAATGAACTATCAATTTTTCCCCAATCCAAACTATAACTATCAACCCTAACTATATGAGATAGAAATCAAACCCCTTACCTCTAGCTTGGTTCATTGCAAGATGCTCCAACAAAACGACCATTACTTGTTCCTCTTCTTCTTCTCTTGCTCTTCTTCTCCCAAAACCCCTTTCTTTCTCTCTAGGTTTCTATTCTTGGCTTTTGTTTGTAAAATGGGAAGAATGAGGAAAATTTGGTTTTATAACTATGTTTTCTTACTAGTTAAGGGTGTAAACGATCCTTCCCAATTAATCCTCACTTTTAAATTATTTAATATTATTAATTCAATTAATTAAAATAATTCGGGGAATTAAATATCAGTCCGAATAATATTTCTTGAGCCCCGAGCGAAGCGTGTAAATATATTTAATAGATATATCAATTACTATAATTATTCTCGTCGCAAAATAAATATCGATCGGTAACTCGAAAAGATTAATATAATATAATATTAATTAAAATAGGGCGTTACAAGAGTCACCTATCCTTGGGTCGCATCTTATCTTTTAATATAGGATCATTCAATTACTTTCATCGGTCCTTTACGTGGAGTATGCTTAGGCCGGATCCGACTGATAAGATAAACTACTAAAGAACTTTTCAAGATGATGATTAAGGCCATAGTTTAGGGGTATCAGGGTCGGTTCCTATAATTTATGGAGCTTACGGTGTCAGGAAGATATCGATTTTTCAAAAAGATTTTTCCTAAATCCGCTACATCCTATCTTAAACCTGTCTTATAGTTCAATCTTCCTAAAATAATCTATTTTCTTTGGTAATTTTTTTTGGTAAGGCTCAAGAAATAGGGAAAAGGGTACACTTGCACAAATGACTCGTCAAACACATGAAAACAAGCTAAAGACTAAAACTGGAAAATAAACTAAACTAGAAAAAGGAAAAACATAAAACAAGTAAATCTCCTCCCACATTTAAACCAAACATTGTCCTCAATGTTTGGTAAAGAAATGAAAGAGTAGCCTAGCATCTGCATGCAATAGAGCTAGTACCTTACGCCATCTTGCCAGTATGGGGTGGCGACTTACCTTTCTAAACAATGGCGACTTATGGAGAGTTTAAGCTGCTAAACTCTGGAAGATAATGCGACATTATCACGCTGCAGCTGTCGCATGTTACCTAGAATAGAGCCCTGGGTGGCTTCCAGAAGGTTGAAGTGTCGTTGGAAGTCTGCTCACTGACGGAGCTGTTCAAATGAGAAGGCGGTATGGGAATCAATGAAACTATGGATGGATCGATTGGTAAACTGCTGTGAGGCTTCCATGAAAGCTCTATTGTCGACCATATGTTGGTGAATGAAAATGAGGAGTCCATCACGTCTTTCTTCTCGGCCCAAATGCTCTTGCCACATGTCTTCAATGAAGACAAAACCAGAAGTGGTATCTGCAGGTGGGTTAGAGGAAGATGGTGCAGTGTGTGTAGGTGATGCATGAGGTGTTGGAACATTATGAGTTGATTGTTATTTCTGCTGGTTATATTCCTCATCAATCTCGTGCACATCTCCAAAAGGAATATTAGGTGGCAATGGACCGCGGGAGCTTCCAAATCATAAGTCCAGCTTCTTTCACGATGCACATCAATTCGTTGGGAGCAAGGAAAGACTACACTCGGGATAGGTACTCCTTGTACCATGAGGTAGTAACCTTCTTCCCTCGACACCTTACATAAACGCATATCTTTCAAAAATTTCATGTTTATTATGCGGGGAGGAAGCGGTGCTAGGTAGCTAATTCGGTGGTGAGATTTAAAACTTTGGAAATAGAAGTAACTAACCTGCCAAAACAAATCACTCTGGCCTTCTTTACGAAGGAACTCATGTGTGCAATCATAAATGGCACAGGGTTAATTCTTCGGTTTGTGAGGCTGCCTTGCAAATACATAATTTCTTTTGCATTAACTTTGTTTGGATTCTCCAGGCCAAAAATTGTACAAGCAAGCAAATATCAGAAAACGCGAATGCCCGAGTTATGGATGCTTGAGACTAAATTTCCTTCAAAGGAATAAGAAGTCAAATTTGTCAATTTATTCAAGAACGTCATAGCGTCGAGTGACCATTCAAAATCCAAAGGGGCCTCATAAACCGCACCTTCTCCTTGAGGCATCCCTAACAAGTCAGCAAGTTTGTCGGTGGAGTATTGATATTCAATATTGAACATTCGAAAACTCATCGTACCGATCGTGCTGGCACTGTTAGGATGAAAAATATAAATTAAGGAACTCAAAAATTCCTTAGTTAGCCTCTCATAGGTAGGTTCTTTCTGGGAGAAAATGTCATGCATACCTGTTATACCTCTCATAGAGTTATGGGTCAAGACATTATAGGTCTAAAAAAAAGTCATCTTTTTCCAAAGAAGTGTACATGAACACTTCCAAAAGGAGCATTTATAGGACATCTTAAGCTTTCTAAAAAGTCCAAGAACACTTCCAAATGATAAAAATTAAGCAAGTTATGGCTTGGGCAAAATTGGAAACTTTGAAGAAGTGCATGTAGAAAATATTGCTCAAACTTGAAAATTTTCCAAATGGGCCCATATTTCTTTGATCTAAACTTGTTTCTAACATTATCCATAGCCTCTAAGTCCAATTACACGCCCTCCTTCTATTTATTTTTCAATTAAATCATTAAAATTCAATTTTAATTAAAATAAAATGCAAGGGAAGGCTTAAGGGCGTGAGTGCTTGGTTTCCAAGTTGCTTGAGGTCCAAGATAGTCATAGCAAGCTGGAAAATTTGTGCAAGGAAGAGATTGATATGAAATTGAGCAATTTCGGAAAGATTACATTTGATTTTTCAATCAAATAATTTCCAATGAATGCAATATATTTCAACATAAATGTTAAACTAATTTGCTTCCTCTATATAAACATAAGACCTTCAGATGCACAAGGACACGATTCCGCATCCAAAGCATTAGGGTTTGAATTTCAAAAATTTCAAACAAACTTGCACCATCGAAATCCTTTTTGCAGCCAGTTTCAAGCACTTTCAAGCATTCATTTTTTTCTTGAGGTATTAAAGGGTAGGTACAGGTCCATAACCATGACCAAACACGTCTGAAACAATCCCTTCATAAACTCAATTTACATCATTCTTTCGATATTCATATTTTGCATTCTATTATGTTTTAACTTAAACTAACATTGCTAATCATTTCCTGAGGTTCATTAGAGCAGGTTAGATCCACCGTAGCAAGTTTTTGATGGCTAAATCGTAAAACACAATTTCTAGGGCTTTGAATATCGATTTACAAACAGTTTCAGGACGAAATAACCCCACCATCGTGCTTGCAAGGATTAATACAATCAATCTGGGCTTTTGTTTTTCATTAATCGATGCATTTTGCAGGTTCTTAGGTTTTGTGCTGGCCGGAGAAGATGATTGGAGCCTTAGCTCCGCGAAGAACTCAGGCGTTGAAATGTTGACTACATGCGTGACACCATTCTCTCACCTGATTGACTTGCTCAATGATACTAGGGACCACACGCGTGTGTGTTGAAAATTCAAAATAAAACGCATGGAACACTTCTGATCATATGGTTGTGATTCAATAACAACTAAATCCATTGGCTTAGATGGCAAGGTGTGTGTTTGGTAACCCTGGGGGACCGAGTTCGATCCCTGGCGTCCCCCAGTCTTTTTCACTTTTTCCAATCTTTTTCTTTTCTATTTTCTTTAATTATTTTTATATTTTCTTTAATTAACTTAATTAACTAACTAGCTAATCACTAATTATAAAATTAGGGTTAAATAATTAGAAAATTAGGGTTAATTATCACTTTTCTTTTTTATTTTCTTAATTAATTTAATTAGTTTAATTTAGGTTAATAAATTTAATTAGTTTAATTTAGGTTAATAAATTTAATTTAAATTTAATTTATTTTATTAAATAAAAACAATTAGAATTAGGGTTTCTGATTAATCCGATTTTCACTTAGACATTAGCGTTAACTTAATTAGGACTTAATTAACCTCAAACTTTTTCACCGACACTTTTTCAAACTTCTCCTGACTTTATTTCTTTATCCTGATTAATTTGTTTCGCACATATTATTGTAACTGCTTCTCGGATGTATAATTTCTTGCGCGTGTTTCTTTTACTATTATGTAACTGCCCATGGTATGTTACAGTTAATTAGGGCTTTACTTTCTGTTTTTACTTTCTGCATCTCCTATGTATCTGCCCCAAAGTCATGTAATAGCGTAGGACTTTATCTTTCCGCACTTTTACATTCTGCACTCTTATAAACTGTATATACACTGCTTAGATGTATGGCTAATAGGATTGTATGGAAAGACTAATCAATCAATATTAGATCACCCTAATAGTCGAGATAAAATATCCGAATTGAACACACTTTGCACATTCACACCGTCTAGGGTATCCTCTCTTGTTTCCTTACGAATAAAAATGGTCATGTCCCTCGAACGTAGGGGTACCATTAGCAAAGTCCCTTAGTTAAATCATCATAAAGATCATAGTCCCTCGATGACCCTCAACGTTACCTACAAACATATGATCTCGTCCCTTGGTTGTTGCCTACGAATAAGTGATGATCGTCCCTTCGAATTGCTAAGGTATCCTTACAATGTTTCCTTTGATGACCTTACGATGACCCTACGTCTGTCCCTTCACATCCAACGGATAAAGTTACCTACCAACTAATGGTATGGATAGCCTTATTCTAAAGGAGAAGGAAAATAACAAGAACGACCCCTTCTGAGTAGGTAATTAGACTCTAAATTGCTTGCTCCAATAAAAACAAATACTTTTCACACCTTGCACTCTTTTCAAAGCTATTTTCAAACAAACACTTTGTATACATTCCAACAAGAATCATTACGAAGCTTTAAACTTTCAAAAAAACATTTCGAAACACTTTGTACCCATTCTTGAGGAATGATACAAGAATCATTACGAATTCAAAGCGAAATTATTTGCAAAATACTTTTTCAAATCACACACACAAAGCGAGTTTTCAAAAAGTGAGCTAAAGCAATTAAGAGCCCGTAGATAACTATGGATGGAAAGGGTGCTAATACCTTCCCTTTTCATAATTACCGCTCGTACTTAGAATCTATCAAAGGTCTTTCCCGTTCTTTTCACCTTTCCATTATTGGATAAAAGAAAAGTCGGTGGCGACTCTTGCTATCTGCAACATTTGTGATAAAACGCAAAACAAACAAGTCAGTCCTCCCACCGTGTTACAGAACTGGCGACTCTATTGGGGACGACACCCAAAGACAGGTTACCTTAGGGCTATAGATCACTTTTAATCTCTTTTTGTTTGCTTTGTATTCTTTAATTTTAAGGGTTTCTTGGGTATTATATTTGTGGGGGATCCTACACTCGGATCCAGGTTTCCTTGGGTAAGTAGCAATAGATCATCGCGACTTTCCGGCATAGACCAAAACAGTTAAAATGATGGCTACAGTTAGTGCGACACTTTGGATGTCCTCATGGTCCTCATGTTTAGTTGAGGAAATATTTGGCATCTGCGTGGTGTCATCAAGCACTAACTAAACTTTTAGAACCCTAATTGACTCATCTTGGCCATTAGAAGGTAGTGAGATAGCCGACTTCGGTGCACACTGAGGTTGGTTGATACTCGATGCTAGGCTCATTGAGATTCGAATTTTGGGATATTTTGGTCGACCATTTAGTAGTCGTACTGAAATAAAGCCTGCGAGAAAGATAGTGATATGAGATTCCTAGAACCCGGTTACTATTGTAGGATAGGTTGAACCAAGTTAAACTCCGATAGGGTAGACACCTATACCTCATGCAAGCCTTAAACCTAGGGTTGTTGTGTGAATTACTTGTGTGTGCTATTTAAAGATGACATCATAACATCATATCATTATATCATCATAACATTTCTAACCATTTCAAGGACCTAGGGGTTTATCTTTGCTCTTTTTTTGTAGGGTTATGGCTTCCCGGAAGACTATCCAAATTAACTTTGTTGGAATATCTTCTCAACTCAAGGAGTTGGTCTCAAAAGTTCCCGATCACGCTCAGTTCATCAAAAATCATGGTTATTTACTCGACTTGGTTACCATCGGTTTTGAAGAAGATACGAGGAGCATCGTATTCCAGTTCTTTGATACGAAACATCACTACTTTACTTTCCCATACTTTCAGTTGGTACCTGCAATGGAAGAATTCTCTAAGCTACTTGGAATAACTATCCTTGATTAAATACCTTTCACTGGTCTAGAAAAAGTTCAGAGGTTTGAAGATATTGCAGCAGCTTTACATCTAAAATGGTCAGACATTGAATCTAATTGGGAAACAAGAAGTGGAGTTAAGGGTTTGCTTTCTAAGTTTCTAATAAAGAAGACTCGAGAATTCTTGAAGGCTATGAGTTTCCATGCTTTCAAACATATTTTAGCCTTACTAATCTATGGTTTGGTGTTATTCCCTAATCTAGATCAATTCATAGACGTGAACGCCATCAAGATATTCTTCACTCATAATCCTGTGCCTACCTTACTCGGAGATATTCTGCATTCTCTCCACACACGTACTATGAAAAGACAAGGGGCTCTCATGTGCTGCGTATCGTTATTATCCAGATGGTTTATTTCGCACCTTCCTCAATCAGTGATGAAGAATGAATAAAGCTTGAAGTGGTCTCAAAGGTTGATGTCACTCTCTCATTCAGATATCTGTTGGTGTCTCTACTCTCAAAAGGACTTCACTTTCATCGAGTGTTATGGAGAATTCCCTAATGTACCACTCCTTGGCATAAGGGAAGGTATCACTTACAATCATTCTCTAGCCCTATGTCAGTTTGGTTATGCTCGAAGAGATGGTCCGCATGATATACTTATCCAAGGAATTGTATTTTACTACGATAACGATCTCCAAGGTTACCGTCGAAGATTTGTGCACGCTTGGGGCATGGTAAAGAAAAATGATACCAAGACCTTGGGGCATAAAAATTCCATTCCTTGGGAAACTTACCTCAAATGGGCGCGGGCTCGTGCTCAAAATCTCATGATGCCATATACTGCTATTTTACCAGTAATTATGGAACCTGTTGCCAAAGGCGATGAATCTTATACCATTCTTCATCCAGATATGCCTACCAATTTTGAAGAATTGAAGAGATCCTGGATTCAACTCAAATAAGAAAGGGATACCTTCGAAGCCCAGTGCTATGCAAGCGAGAAAAGAGTATTGGAGTTGACGAAGCTACTTCACGAGGAACAAAGCATTAACACCTATGTCAACACAAAGAGGAAGCGTCCATGGGAGGCTTAAGGCATTAGGAGTCTTACTTTTTGAACTTTTATTTGTATTCACTAATCAAACTAACAAAAAGTTTGTTCTTGCTCGTCTACCAAATTTAAATTCCTAAGGTCCTAGAAAACATTGCATTGCATAACATTTCATATCATAGCATATCATTTTATAACAGGTACTCTGAAGACCGATTTTCCCATTCTCTCACTGTTTATCTCAGCAAAAATGCCTTTTGAACAAACTATCAAAGACTGATAGGTCTATTCTTCAATCATCTGATTGGAAATTCCTCAGCCGGATTCATCGAGTTGATATTGACAGGAGAACATATTGACAGCCGAGACATCTTCAAATGCTGCGAAGAGATATTTTGGTGGGAAGAAAGAAACCAATGATGTGTATGGTCATAAGAATCGTGACAAAAATGATCACCACCAATTTGTGGGGCCAGTCCTGATCTCCTATCCCACGCCAGTGCAACCTCAACAAGAAAACACGCGTAAGCATAATGCACCAAGAAGACAGTTTACGAAGATCAACATGCAGTTGTCTCAAGCATTGCAACACATGTTGAAAGCATAGATGATTACTTTGAGAGATCCTCCTCAGCATGTCAACACATCTTCTCCGAAGTACAATCCTAATGCAAGGTGTGAATACCATTCCAATAGCCCTGGGCATAACACCAACAACTATTGGGCCTTGAAGAACAAGATCCAAGACATGATTGAGGCTCAGGAAATTGAATTTGACCCTCACTCGAAACCGAATGTGATCAGCGCCCCATGCCGATCATTGCATGATCCAGCGCCATTGATGACGACTCTTATGTCTTTGCTGTGAATGAGTTAACCACTTCCTTGATGATTGTTAAGAAGAATGCCTACAAACTTATTTCGGGATGTTACGACAACACATTACTGCGCCAGAACCCAAATGATGTGCGTGGTTGAAGAGACGTGTTCAACACCTGCTGGACAACCGAGAAGTGTTATTCACGAAAACTCCATTCGTAGAGAGTTTGTGCGGAGATGTTTCCAAAAGCTTGAAAATCGAAAATGTAACCGAAGCCATACCAGAAGTCTGGGATACCATGGGGCAGCCAAGTGGTAAATTTGATTTTTGGTGAAATATACTGCCCCTGAAAGCTTCAAGATTGAAATTGAAGACATCAAAGCAACCGGATGGGGAGATGATGACTATCCCGAAGAATATACTAATGTAAACACAATAAGGATCACTTCTGCCGACCCTGCATCTAGAGTGGCACCTCTGATTATTACCTCGCCCAGACCAATCCCATATTCCTCGAACAAAGCTATACCTTGGAATTATGGAGTTGAAGTTTACTACTATGGAGTCAAGCAAGAGCCATTAAACATTGAAGACAATATAATTAAAGCTATGAATCCTGAGGTCAACAATATTATCGGATCAAGCAAGGTAACTAGAACCGGAAGAGTGTTTTCTCTAGATATCTCTCCTCCAAAGGACACTACTGCACCAGTCCGCATTCCTGCTGTTGAACCAACTCCCGAGGCTCAGCGAAAAGAGAAAGTGACTCAACCTGCTCAGATAGAAGTACCAAAGGAAGTTGCTGAAGATACCTCTAAGCAAGAGATAGAGGAAATCCTGAAGATTATTAAGAAAAGCGATTACAATTGTTGGTTCTATTCATTGGCAGCAATTTTGGTAAAACATTCTGCTAAGAAATGTCTTGAAGTTTATTGAAGTAGTAGATGTAACAGCAGATGTCCTGACATGTGTAACTAACTAAAGTACATATTTTTTAGGAAGTTAGTTTGTTATTAAATGTGTGCTTTGATCAAGGAAGCTGGTGAAACGTCTTAAGCTATATCTTTGGAGTTTTAATTTTGTGGTTTCATGGAGAGAAGACAGGAGGCGCTGAAGACTTGTGAGTAAAGCAAACCTAGTTGCTATTACTCTATTTAAAGGGCTGCAATCCTTATTTTGCAGTTGGCTGTTCCAGTTTAGAGAGTTTTAGATTTTACTTTTGGTTGTTAATTGTTTTGATTGTTAGTTGTTTATTGTGAGCCTCCCTTGTTAGTTGCTTGAGAAGGACGTTTTTAAGCTGTTATTTTTCAATCACCATAAGCTTTGAAGCAAGCGTGATTGTGTGTCTCTGAAGTGTATCTTCAGTCTTTAGTTGTTTTTAGTATCACGGGTTATGGTACTGAGGGAGTGAGCAAAGGATTCTCATATCAAGACTTGGAATACCTGTAGTCATAACTTGAGTAATCAGTTGATTGAGTGATCCAAAATTCAAATGTCCAAACCTCAAATGCCACAACCAACTATCCTTGTGGTCGACAAAAGTTTTTAAACCTCAAATGCCACAACCAACTATCCTTAAATGCATGTTCTTCGACCGAGGAGATTTCAAGACCAAATTATTCTGGGTGTCGAACAATTTTAAAGCTCCATCTTTCATGACCATTGATGTTGTATCCCAAAATTTGCCCTCCCATTTTAAAGGCAAGATACCTCCTCATGTCCACGAGTACTCAAGGAGTGACATTCAAGTCCTCCTCCTAAGCAATCAACCTACGACTAGGGTTTTGTTTCTCTCAAAGCAAAACTGGTTTCTAATGGCTAAAGTGAATTCCATGCCTCCTCATAGGTCCTAAAGTATCTTTATATTAAGTTTCAAGCCCCATAGCCCAAATTTGCTCTGATGGTTGAAAATCAGTTGTATTGGAAAAAAGTCAATTGTGGTCAACATACAGTCAAACTTCACCATTTTTGGTCAACATTAAGATTTTGAAGTCATATTCACCAATTGATCAAGTGTTGATCATAATTCATCAAGTAAATTCAAGAAATGATCAAAAGTTGCTAAATTAGGATTTCTTAAGGGAAAGTCAATAGAACTTTGACCAAGCATAACTTTCACATACTTCATCAAAAATTCCTCAACCAAATCTCATTTTGAAGGGAATTCTATTCTCTACAACTTTGTCTCTCACAAGATTTTTCCAAAAAATGCTTCATTTGAGAGATATGGGCCAAAACATTATAGGTCCTTTCAAAAGTCAACAAAAGGTTATCTTTTCTCAAAGAAGTGTACATGAACATGGATGCTTCAATGAATATAAAACCAAAGAGATATTTTAGAGGACATCTTAAGATTTCTAAAAAGTCCAAGATCACCTTCAAATATTGAGAATTGAGCAAGAGGAGGTTTGTGCAAGTTTGGAAAATTTAAGAAAGTGCATGAAGAGAATATTGAGCAATCTTTGAATTTTTCCAAATGGGCCTATATTTTCATGTTTGGAACATGTCTCTAACATTATCCATGACTTCTAAGCCCATCCATACAACATTTTACTATTTATTTTATTTATTTTTGATTTAATTCATTAAAATTCAAATTTAATTAAAATAAAATACAAAGAAGTGCAAGATATTTCTTCATATTTGTTGACCATTTCTCTTCCTCTACATATATGCTACAAAGTTAGATGCAAGGGACATGGATTGGCTGCCTCAAAAAGCCTAAGAAAATTCTCAAAAAATTACAAGGTTTAGGTAAAAATTGAAATCGATTCTCCAGCCCTTCTCAAGCTAAACTAAGCATCCATTCACTCTCCTGAGGTTTCCAGAAGTCGATCCAAGCACTCACACGATCCCAAAGTATCCTAGAATTATCCTCCCAAGTTACACTGGTTTAGTAAAGTTTTTGAATTTCAAACTCTCTATACATGTAATTTAAATGGTTTCGATGCACATATCCATGTTCATACTGATGTTTGTGTTTGTTTAGAACCATCGCTCATGAGTTTTAACACAGGAATCAAGGTTTGCCATTGTTAGGGCACGAAGATTCTACTTTGTTGAAACCCAAGTTGCAGGGTGTTTCAGACCAAACCCATACCACCTTTAGATCTTCAACCTTCGAATTAGGGGGTAGGGTCCCTCGTTTGCATTTATTTACCTTATTTTCAGGTTTGTTGTTTTGATCGGCTGGAGAAAGCGACCAGAGCTTGTCTCCAACATCTCTGACTTATATTGACCTGCAAGGAGGAGGCGTGGCGAGATCTCATTCGTTCAGTTAAATCCCTGGAGTCCACAATACGCGTGTTTGATTTTGATCTAATTTCATGAATTAAATATCATATATATATATATATATATATACATATTGATGGGTTTAGTTAAATACACTGATGTATCACCACCTCAGTGGTTCAACATGCGCGCGTAGCCCTCTTGTCTCTCTTGGCATGGGTTCGATCCCTGCCTTTTGCTTCTTTTTTTAGACCTCTAGGGACCATTCCTATTTTTTTGGCACTAGTTTCTTTCATATTTTCTAACTTTCTTCAATTTTCTTTTTCTTATTTTAATTCTTTTCAAAAATTCTTTTTAATACTTTTAAAAACACTAAAAATATTTTAATTTTAGATTTAGGTTTAAAGAATGTTTAACTAATTTTAGACACAAAAATATTTTAATTTTCTTTTAATTTAAAATTATTTTCGTAATTAATCATTAATTAACTTAGAATTAGGTTTTCTCATTTAAAATCAATTCCAAAAAATACTAAAAATATTTTTCTTTAAGAATTAGGTTGTTAGAATATTTTACAAAACTAGCGACTTTGCTGGTAGAATACCTAAAGAGGGATACCTTAGGGTTCTTAGATCATTTTTACTTGTTTTCGTTGGTTGATTTGTCTGATTTACTTTTAAGGGTTTTGCTTGGGTATTATTGCTTGTAAGGATCCTACACCCGCATCCAGGTTTCCTTAGGTAAGTAGCAATAGATCATCGCGACAGTCCAGCGTAGACCGACTCGGTTAAAATGATGGCTACGGTTAGTGTCAGACTTTGGATGTCTTGATGTTCCTCAAGTTCATTTGAGGGAACATGTGGCGTCTGCGTGGTGTCATCAACACTAACCAGACTTTTAGAACCCTAATTGACTCATCTTGGCCATTAGGAGGTAGTGAGATAGCCGACTTTGGTGCAGACTAAAGTTGGTTGATACTCGATGCTACGCTCATTGAGATTCGACTTTCAAGATGTTTTGGTCGGCCATTTGGGTGCCGCACTGAAATAAAGTCTGCGAGAAAGATTTGTGATATGAGACTCCTAGAACCCGATTAATATTGTAGGACGGGTTAAACCAACTTAACTTTAGTAAAGGGTACACTCCTATAGACCTCATGCAAGCCTTTAAACCTAGGGATATTGTGTGACTTGTTCATCAAGCTCAGTTCATCAAGAGGCATGGTTATATACTCGACTTGATTATCTCCAGTTTTGAAGATGATATGATGAGCGTCGTATTTTAGTTCTTTGATCCGAAGCACCACTGCTTTACCTTCCTATACTATCAATTAGTACCTACGATGGAAGAGTTCTCTAAGCTACTTGGGATACTTGTTGCACCCCAAAATTCGCCCTCTTCATTTTTTAATAAATAATTGGCTTATACTCAACCAACAGGTGCATTACATGCATATCATTTATTCATTAACCATGGTATCAAGATTTTTCCGATTATGAGAGCATACAGAATTTTGAAGAAGAGGTTTGATTCCCGAAAGCTGAATATCAGAGGTTCTGTTATTTCAAGTGTCACCTCGATGTACAAGGTTTCGAGTTAGAGCGGGTTGTGGTCGAATATTTGAGCCTGAATTGATTCTATGGCGTTCTGTGAGTCTTGAAGTATCCGCACATAGCTTATCGATCCACGAGATTCATCATAAAATCAAGAGCAGTCGGATAAAAGCATATTTGAGTGTATGTATTGAAAAGTCAACAAAAGTGAAAGTTTGACCGAGTGGAATTTCTGGTCAAAATTATTGTCAAAAGTCAAGATTCGAGAAAATGTGACCATTTGCTGAGAAAAGTCGGAAGAATTGGACAAAAATGAGATTTCTTGGACTTTAAGAAATCATATACTTAGGAGGCTTTTCTAAGTTTTAAGCACTTTATGTTCATGGAGCCATGTTGCCGACTCCGTATCTTGCTCGTCTGTGGTCGAAAGTTTGTGAATTGGTAATTGTTGGAAAGAGCGCATTTTGTACCCCAAATTTGTCCTTGTGAAGATTTCTCCAAAAATGCCCGGATTTCAAGTTATAAGGCTCTGAAGTTTAATATTCATAACTTTTGAAGTTCATACTTAGTGAAATTTTGAGTGTTTCTCAACATGTTCAAGTGCTCGACTTTGGAGGTATTTCACACGTGTTTCCAAGCCTCATTTTGCGTCAAGGTCAAAACCAAAGTTATTCATTTCGCAGCAACCTACAACTTAGTGAAATTCATCATGTGTGCAAAGTCCAACACTAAGTGAAATTTCACTGAAGTTTTCACAAGGTCAGATCGATGACTTCGGGTTCGATTTTATCTTAGTTCGTGGCTCCGTTTCAGAAAACGCTTAAAAATAAAGTTTTTCGTCTCGCGGAATTCTACAACTTTGTTGAAGGAATCAAATTCATTCGGGACTCGTATCGAAAGTTATGAATCCTGGAAGTTATGAATCCATCATGCTTACGATATTCAAACAGTTGTTGTACGCATGTTCGAGGCTGTTTTTCTCATCGATCCTATCATTGCACGGAAAAACACTGAACATGAAAATTGGAGATTGTTATATTTTCTACAAGTTTCGTTCAGGAATTGTTTCGTTTTGGGACTCGGATCAGAAGTTATGGAGCTTGAAATTATGAATTTGTCATGTTTTAATATTCGACACTTAGAAATATTATGAGGTGTTTGGTTCTATGGTCAAGCTGACGGCTTCGAGTTCGATTTCCTCATAGCTATTGACTCCTTATCAGAAAACGCTTAACTACAAAGTTGTTCACTTCACGGTGATCTCGAACTATACAGAAGGGATCGAATTGATTCGGGCCACGGATCGAGAGTTACAAGGCTGTAAAGTCCAAGGAAAACATTCGGTAAACTTTTGCTGACATTGCCGGTATTTTGTTAAATATGATTTCTAATCTTCAGGAACGATTTAAAGCATGTTACGGGCCTCGATTAGAAGAATTTGCAACATGAAAGTCGACTACACAAATGCTTTCTAGCATTTTGGTTATGGAGTCGAAACACAAAGATTCGTAGGAAGTTATTGACTTAAGAAGTCAAGTGCATGGAATTTCGAAATCTTTATGCGAGAGTTGTAATTTTGCAGCCAACTCACGTTTTCCCTTTTTGGCCATACAAAAAAGAAATACTTGTGGTATGGGTGAAAGGAGGATACCATAATTACCAACCTTCTTCTCTCCCTCTCTTCTGGACGCTTCTTTTCTTTTTCTTCACAACAAACCATTCTTCCTCACTTTCCTTCTAGACTTACTCTCATCCTTCTTTCTCTTCAACGACCATCATCTAAAAAATTAATAACAAACTCCATACAAAAAAACGCCTCACCACTCCTTCTTCAAAAGACCTTCTTCATCTCCTTATCTCTCTCTGTTACCACCATACAGAAGCCATAACAACTTCTCTCTCGCCAACAAACTCTCAGAACCACTACCATCCTCCACAACAAAACCTTCAAAGAAATCATCACTTTTCTTCATCACTCTCCCTCTCCTCTTTCATTGCTACGATTCTTCTCCCTCAACTCACCCTCCTTTCTTCCACTCTTCTTGCTAACAACCATAACAACTTCACCCTCTCCTTATCTCTCTCCGTAACAACCATAGTAGAAGATAACAACAAACACCATTCTCTCACACCTCCATCTTCAACCTCGTGTTCTCTCACCCTCGCACTATCTTCTTTCTTTTTTTACTCAGAACATTCCATCGTTCTCTTTTGTTCGCATTTGTTATCATCTGAGATCTGAGTCCTCACTCGCCATCATCACTGTCAATTTTTGAAGAAATTTCACTTAGGTTCAAACTTCGCCTCCTCCATAGCCACGAGCTTCAAACGGTTTACTCGAAGTTTTCCGGAGTATTTTTAGCTTGTAGTGCTCTTCGGATTTTACTATCCATTTGGTATTAACTTTACTTTGTTTACCGTATTCTTTTACCGCTTTTCTAGAGAGCATGAGAAGTAGGGTTTTACCGCTTTCCTTGCCATGAGAAGGACGAATAGAGATGCATGATGGGGCTTTCGTAGTTGGAGCATGTTTAGGAATCCCTCTGGTTTATTTAAAGACCCGTTTAGGGCGCTTCTATTTGCTAGTTGTGTTTGGTTTGTTTAACGTCATCTTCCGTGCATAGGGAGGAGACTTTCATTATGTGTTTACAATTGTGCTTGCATAGGTCAGAAGTAGTTAGGACACCCGATGTGGCACCATGAACCAAAGTCCCGCTTTTTATATTTCCTATTATCGAGTCATTGATATGATGGGCAAGAGGAAAGGGTCGACAATCGTCCCCCGCAGTTTTAGTCAGTGTCTTGTATGGTACACAGGAATCGTGTTACTATTCCTTTATTGAGTCAATAACAAATTGGCCAGAGTCCCCTATTCTGACTCTCCACTCATTCCTGGGGTTCGCATTTATTGCAAAACTCGCATCATTTGCTCTGTAGGTTATGCCTATGCTTGTTTCACATTTGTTTGCGCATTGCATTGTTTGTGTGCTTCTGCCAAAGCACTTGTTTTCTTCCTCCCTTTTGTCGTATTCGACTCTACCTTAGGTAGCGATACAAGATAGACATAGACTTAGGTTGTAAACCGTTTTCATTCCTTTTTGTCGTCTTCGACTCTACCTTAGGTGGCGATTCGAGATAAACATAGATTTAGGTTGTAAACCTTTGCCATGTTCCCTTAGGATTCTGTCAACTCTATCTTAGGTAGCGATTCGAGTTAGACCTTAGGTTATAATCCATGCATGATAACATTAGAGATAGAACTAGATAGTTTCAATTGATTGTTTTGTAGTTTCTTTTGCATCCTTGCATGTAATAAAACTAAAAAAAAATTTCTATTTCTTTTGAAAATCAAAACACTTAATAATGGTTCAAACTCCTTTTCAAAGGTAAAAATAACCAACCAATATAAATCCTTTTTCGACTACGGGTGTATTTTCTTTTTGTGTTTAAAACTCTTTTTCATAAGTAAAAAACACAAAACCCACCAAAACATATGAGCCAAAGTACGACGCTCTGACTTTCCCATTTCACGAGGGAATACGTAGGCATCTTGTCACAGGGCTCGATCGAGCGAGCTTTGTAAACACTTCCTTATTTTCCCAGTGTTTTCTTTATTTTCCTTTCTTTCACATGCATACTCTTTTAGCATACAAATATAGCAATTAAGCAGTAAATAGATATAAACACACTCATTAGACAGAAAATAGAAGTAGATACCGTAGAGTACTACGAGCGTGTCAGATGCTAATACCTTCCCTTCACATAATAGACTCCCTTACCCTATCTCTCGGTCGCAAGACCGTGTCTTATCCCTTTCAGGTTTCCGCAATGCGTTTACCTTTCTCCTTTTGCGAGATAAAAACCGTTCGATGGTGACTTTATTGATATAGTTGCCGGATGATACTCAGCCGGTTGTTTCAGCTGGCGACTTCACTGGGGATCCTATAGACCTATTGCTGGTCCGATCAGGAGTCGATCCTAGTTTTTATTTTCATGTCTATTGGGTGTTTATTTATTTATTTACTTGCTTTATTGCATCATCCTTTGTATGCTTCCATTGCATTCTATATGGTATTTTATCACTTTCATATATCCTATACACTGTGTAATGTTGGACTGGTTCTTCTCTTGATTGGGTGGGTGTTACCATGAGGTAAAAGGCCCAATACACAGGCTGTGAGTGACATATAGGAACACATAGGACTAGAGTGGATGAATGATGGCTATGAGACGTGAGGTCCAAAATAGCGTATTCATGTGGCACCGCGCTCAGACGAGGTTCGAACGCGGTATTATCATCATCATGTAGGTGTTGCAATGATATTACTTAGTGGGAGGACTTTCGACTCAGAGTCACCCCTTGACCTTACCCAGGCCTAGATTACACTTGTGAGTGGTGCGAGAATATTTCAAACAGGTACAAATGGTGACTATGTTCTAATGGTGACTATGTTCTGATGGTGACTTAGTATTTTCGGATGGTGACCTGGTATTTTCTATTGGTGACTCGATATCAATGACAGTTACATGGTTTAATAATGTTTGTTCTGAAATGGGCGAAGTTATAGCCGTGGTTTTGTGTACAACTGTCCAACAGTGCTCAGTGATATGGAATTCATATTATGGCATATCTGCATCATAGCATATTTAATTTTTAAAAAAAATGTATATAAAATAAAATTTAACCATCATTTGACGTCATTTCCCAGGTTCATTTCTAGAGTTTATCTCCATCAGTCATGGAAAACAATAATGATACCCTCAAAGAGCCAACTAGACATACCTCTTCCTACAGCATACCGTCTCCAAATTTTACTCAGTTAAGGAGTTTAAGTGCTCAAGTGGTTAAGAACAGTTTCAAGGATTTCTCGAACGGTTACAGTAATATTTTTTCCCTCTTGGACGTATCCGTGGATCCATATGCCATACAGGTTTTGCTGCAGTTTTACGATCCTCCTTTGCGATGCTTCACATTCTAGGATTATTAGTTACACCCCACTTTTGAAGAGTATGCTGGTATTCTTGACATAAAGATACTTAATCAGGTCCCTTTTGTTCAAATACCAGTCACTGTGGATTTTAAGGCTATCATGAGAGCTCTTTATTTGAGTCACAACGATTTTAAAGTGTTTTGGAAGCCGAACAGAGATACTTCTGGTTTTCATTCAAAGTTCTTGGTAAGGAAAGCTCGAGAGTTTGAAGCCAAGAGCGAGTGGTTGGCCTTTAATTCAATCGTGGTTGTTTTGGTGTATGGTTTGGTGCTCTTCCCAAATATCCCAAACTTTGTTGACGTTGATGCGATTCACCTATTCATGAGTGGAAATCTGGTACCAACTGTACTTGCCGACACTTATTACATCATTCACTCTAAGCATGGAAGCAAAGGGAGTATTAATTGTTGTTTACCATTGTTATATAGATGGTTTTTGTCACATTTACCAACTACTGGTGCATAAAGTTTGGTGCATAAAGTTCTACAGCCCGGAAAAGAAGACTTGGGAGAGAAGAAGATGTTTCTATTGAAGAATACCATAAAGCACTCTAGCATGCCAAAAATAAACACCAAGATTTTCTGAAGCTGCAATCATCCCAACACAAGCAAAAAGGACAGGTGAAAGATCTCGGACAACAACTCAAGAATACTAAGCTGATAGAAAAAGAGAATGCTGACCTTCATGCTGAATTAAAAAAGCTTAAGGATGAACCGGTCCCGATCCCTTTACCAGAATGTCAGGAATGTAGCCAACTAATTGACCAATGTCAATATCTCCAAGAGAATTTGCTCAAGAAGGATGTTGTCGTTGATAGCTTCTCAAAAGAAGAAGACCAGAGAAGATTAGAGAATTATTTCAAGAGACCAAGGAATGGAGTGCCAGGTGCTTTCAACAGGATGGGTCGTTGTTCTACACAGATATAGAAGACTTGATTGTGTTCTTGCAGGAAAAACCACGTTGTGGATCTTAAGGGATTCGGAGGCTCATATGAAGGATGCATGGCTTCCAAGCTATGGGTCTAGCTTACCCCGCAGTTGGGAGCCCTTAGATGTGGTATAAGAATCCTCTCTAGAGCGTGTAGCTAAGAGAAGGAATGAGAGAATGATCCTCTTCTCATGGCCCTGAGGCCTCTTTTATAGCATAGCCATCACTAATGAACATAATCATGTAACCGTCCATTAATACTTGAAACCGCTACTTAATGATTCTAACGTCGTAAGCTTTCCATAAGTAGCGTAGAGCTCGTCCGACCTCGGGGTTTGGGAGCTCACCGATTCTGACTATAGGATCCTTCCGGGACTGACCCGTCTCCTATCGCAATTTCGAGGATCATGCGGATAAGGGTCTCACATCTCGATCAAGATCCATCCGGATGTCAAACCCCCTCGGTCTTACTTCTCATTGGGAAATTATGCATGAACATAAGCCCCAGAGCATATGGTTTCTAGACCTTGAAGCCTTATGCTCGATTTTAATAAAACATAAACTTTGACCAGGCGGACCTCAATACCAACGTGCCTTAGTGTGAATTTGCACACGGTGGTTTACCATTCTTCGCTTTTGAGGTTTTAAATGTAGCACGTTCTTTGGAATCGACACTCGGTAACACTCGTTTTAGCTTGGGCGGATCCGGGGCGCATAGGGATAAAATGCTGACCTCACATCTCGGCTCGGGCGGTAAGATATATAGCAGACTAGCCCCGGTATCTTGAGTCAAGGCTTTGGTGAAAATGTTTTGTGGAATCAATTAAGGTCCTTCGCCTTATATGCAGTATGAGCGAGCTTTTAAGGTTGCTCGTGAACAATTTTATGTTATGCTACTAGCCCCAAAGCCATAGGGTGTAGCAAGAACTACCTTTATGGCTTGGGCGAGTGCGTAACAATTTGTTCTAGCGCCAATGTATTCTATCCTAAATGTTGAATCGTTACTCGGTTTAACCCAAACATAGCATCGTTCTTAGTCAGTGGGCTCGAGAACTTTGTCGGGCTATTGGTAGTAAGACTTAGCTTAACTAGACCGACCCCAGGTCACATGATGCATCAGCGGGTTATCTTGGTTTTCCAAGCATATAACAATTTCATGACACCACTTGATTTTACCGCTTTAGCGTTGAATCTGAGCCCCCACGGGTTGGGTGAATTTAGGTTCAACGTCACTAAGTGATGCGAGGCGGGACCATGGCTACGTGTGCAGACACGAGGTTTCAATGCCACTAAGAGTTGATCGAGATAAGACCCGAGCTTCGTGATTCACACGAGTTGGAGATATCACTGCGCTAAGAGTTAATCCAAGGCGGAATCGAGCTCTTGGTGGCTCACTGAGGCTTCAACGCCACTAGGAGTTGATCCGAGATAGGACGAGCTTCGTGACTTGCCGGAAGTTATAGGTGTAACCGCCACTAGGAGTTGATCCAAGGCGGAATCATAGTCGAGGCGGTGACCGGAGGTTGTTAGGTAGGAGCAGGCCTTTGAGGTTGAGCCTCTATAGGGATGATCAAGGCAGTTGAGCCCAGCGAGGTTGACGGAGGGTTGAGCCTCTCGAGGTTGACCGAGGGGTTGAGCCTCTACGAGGTTGACCGGGGTTGAGCCTCTGGGGTTGACGGAGGGTTGAGCCTCTGCAAGGTTGACGGAGGATCGAGCCTCTAGGGGTTGACCGGGGGTTGAGCCTCGAGGTTGACCCGGAGGTTGAGCCTCTACCGAGGTTGACCGGGGTTGAGCCTCTGGGTTGACCGGAAGGTTGTTCCGTGGGAGCAGGCCTTTCAGAAGAGTTTCTGGTGAGAGGCGATCAGAGACCGAGCTCGGTGATGCGTGCCTAGCCTTTGATTCCGCCATATCCGAGTCTTGAGGTGCGGAGCACTTTTATCTGTTACATCCTATTTTAGTCTTTACAAACTATAATTAACTCCAAGATGCCTCTTCGCCCACACAGGAGGGTAAGACGACACCTTTACATAATGGTATTTTAAACAATACTGTAATCTTTTACAAAATTTTAACAATTCAATCTACCCGGCTTTTTCGCTGTCTTCTCTTCTACCATTCTTGATCGGGATGGTTATATGAGTCCCCCAAGCGTGAGGCTTTGTAGGAACAAAGTAAAACGCTTTGAAACCGGGCCTTCCTGATCAAAAAGGAGTTCATTTCCCGCAGTTAATCGCCTTTAGCCGGGCACCTGTGCATTTACACAAATTCCAGATCCTTCCTTATTTTGATACTAATAAAGATAGAACGCCTCCCGCCCACGTAGGGGATAAGGACGACATTTACTTTTAGATGTCCATTACATTTTTTTACTACTGGTATAGCCAATAACTCGTCTTTACAAAATAACAATATGAACAACTTTTTTGAAATATAAACTTGTAATCTTTCCGACTTCTTATGTTTCTCTGTTTTTGTCATCCTGTGTTATCTCGGTTTCCTTTTAGCACAATGTGTGTTAACTTTGGACAAATCATAGTCCCTTTGTAAGAATGTCCGAGTACTTCTGGAGTCTTCAGTGAAGGCGGTCGAGTTTATAAGTTGTGTGCTTATACTTACATTACCCGACTTTGTTCAACTACATATTGTCTTCATTTTGTACGAGTCAACCTGGAATCATAACAACTTAGTTGGTAAACATGCGGTTCCGACGTGGCCATGCAATTTTTTGAGAGCATGTTGTATTTGTTGATTCTGCCGGTCTCCATCCCATAATTTGTACGTTGGATATTGCACAAACCTGTTTTCATTCATGAACGGATTTATATGTTCACCGAGTATTCATTCAATAACTACTCACAACAGTAGCATTTCATTCTTATCATAGGTTAGCAATATGTAAAGAATATTCCAAGTAATGCAAAACTAGAAACTTCATGCTTTTTTCAAGTACCACGTACAAGCTTGCAACATTATATGACCGTCGGTTTTCATATGCCCACATTAACACATGAAAAACTTTGTCCAAACAATTACTCCTGTTAACTTCATGTCTAATTATCACCAATACAGCTATACTTGTTGAAACAGTAAAAGATTCATATTGCTAGTAAATCACTCATAAATCATTTACGAGTTGTCACTTTATTTTCTACTTGGTCAGTGTAACTACATGCCGTTCTATCTTTAGCCTGATAGTTTTCACTCAAACGTCGTTTCAATAAACGTGTTCCGTTATGAAGTAAACATTAGTCATGAATATCAATAAATTATGGTCTTTAAACTATCGTCGTGCAGAATATCACAGAATTTGGTCTTCAACTCTACACGGTATTTATACAATCTAATTTAAAAGGAACACGACGACCATAAAATAAGCCTAGATTTATTATGTCATTTAGTTACTTATCTTTTAGTTTGGCACTGAAAGGATCTCTTAATGGTGGCGACGAGGTTGAAGACTTCGGTATTACCTCTGGCTGGTACCCCATTAATAACCAATTTTTTATCCCGGCCATTATTCTTTCCTTCTTGCTTTTAGCACGGCCGGTAACCTTGTTGTCTGGTAGTTACAACAAACATGAAGAGTATTTGCACATCAAATTCAATGTTAAAGTTTAAACAATCATCCCTATGTAAAAATCTTCTACATCATTACTTTTGCATAACCAATATTCAGCACATGCCGTCCATGAGGAACAAACGGTTAAGATACTTATGTCACGGCCTTCAACTTACTACAAGTTTCACTATATATTATTGCATAACAACAAAGTCATCAATATTTCTCCAATCTACAGATTAATGGTATGACAGTTTCATAAGGGCCAGTGACACTGCTGTGCATGTTCCTCATAAACAAAACAGTTCGGACGCTAACCGTTTTACACACCACTAACACCCTCTAAATGTTGATGACTATAACGCAGCCAAGGCAACTAGATTTGATGACAGAAACACTCAGAAAGTTAAACTTATGGCATCATATTATATTGACAATCTAATGAATCAAAACATGGGATGACCACGGTGAGTATTAACATAAAAATCAACCGATATAATAATAACAACTTATCTTTTCCTGCTGGTATTGACGAGGTGGTCTATCCCTCCAGAATCAATCTCAGGCAAGGCATAAGTCAGTGTTGCTGGCAGCCTCGACCGGGTATTCGGACCAGTCAAGATAAACGGAATGAAACACCTATCTTTAATATCGAAAGTCCCGGATGGTTGATGACATGAGCGCTCGAGTTGTCGGCATGGCTACTCCTGCCCTATCGTCGACTGTCAATGTGTTGACAGCAGCTCCAGGCTGGTTTGATACAGAACCTGATTTTATTTGATGTCTTGACTCCATCTTTTCATGGGAAACAAGACTCTCTTTCAATGCTCAAACCTTTCAATGGCAGCATCTATTTCGCCGAGATACTCGGGTACAGCTAGATCCCTAGTGTTGTCTATGCACCGGTGGTATCTATCGATTACCTCCTACAATATTATTTTTCGCCGACATGAATTTTCAATTCGTAATGTTAGTTATTATTGACAAATTATAACGGCCACACCCAATTAAAAATTTGGCTTCTATTCGTCTATCAGAATGCACAACATTTAATTACTGTAACGATGAATTTTAACAGAAATAAGGAAGAGCAACTTATCTATCGAAGTCGGCGTCAAAGTTGCTAACATTCCCCAGGTCTACGATGAAATATTTCCAAAGACTCTCCCTTGTCGATGTCTTCGATCGCTTATGCCCAATCGATACGGCAATGGGCTCTTCCCCCCTTCACAACTATCGTCATGGGTTAGAACCTCAGGACGATCGGAAGTGTCGCTATGAGACTAAGGCTTCCCCTGTGGGAAGAGATGCGGAATCGGATCTGGACCTTAGATCGGAGCAATTTATGTTGAAGCTATAGGCATTTTCATTCGACGGACACCATGAGCCATTGAATAGATTTCTCCAATTTCACTACTGTCCGCGACCAATGTTGTGACCCTGATGACCACCACCTGCACGGATTCCTCCTAGATGAACACGCTTCCTCCTTGCGATGCGTCATGCAACGAAGGTGTATGACCCAACTTCAGATGTTTGACCATTTTCACACACACATGAGTGGTACCAAGTATTTTTTACTACAAACTATGGTTCATCAAAAAAGATCATCAAACTGAATGAGACACCTAAATGGATAGTTAGATTTGATTTGTGTGGCCTGGGAAAGTTTTACCGAGGCCCCACGGTGAGCGCCAATGTTCTTGCAGGAAAAACCACGTTGTGGATCTTAAGGGATTCGGAGGCTCATATGAAGGATGCATGGCTTCCAAGCTATGGGTCTAGCTTACCCCGCAGTTGGGAGCCCTTAGATGTGGTATAAGAATCCTCTCTAGAGCGTGTAGCTAAGAGAAGGAATGAGAGAATGATCCTCTTCTCATGGCCCTGAGGCCTCTTTTATAGCATAGCCATCACTAATGAACATAATTATGTAACCGTCCATTAATACATGAAACCTCTACTTAATGATTCTAACGTCCGTAACTGTTCCATAAGTAGCGTAACGGAAGCCAGTCCGACCTCGGGGTTTCGCCGAGGAGCTCACCGGTTACCGACTATAGGATCCTTCTCGGGGCTGACCCGTTCTCCTATCGCAATTCCGAGGATCATGCCGGATAAGGGTCTCACATCTCAGTCCGAGATCCATCCCGGATGTCTGCAAACCCCCCTCCGGTCTTACTTCTCGGCTGGGAAATTTATGCATGAACAGATTGTATTTTGTTACTTTATTATGTAAAAGACCACCGCCAGGATTGTTGGTTGGGGTCCGTTGATTTCATGGTATTATGTATGGATTGTTTGTACGAACTTCGTCATTTTAAGACTTCTATTATTGAATGAAATTGGTCATTGTTACCAAAATCTCTTATATATTATTGGCTATATCTCTGTGTCAAGTTATTTTGCTATGTCTGAGGGTTGATAAAGCTCTTGAAAGAACCCCGAAATATGACTGACATTTCATATATCATGCATTTCATAACATCGCATGTACATAACTGGTTGATCCAGTGGTTTTCTCATCTCTGTGTCTGGCATTTTTCAGAGATTGCTTCTTCTAATTATCACCGATATAACACCTGAGGAAATTCGAAGAGACAAATGGAGCAGATATAGGAGACTATGGAAGATATGAACACCAGGATGGACACTAGGGTTAATCAATTGATGGAGATCATTCAGAACATGACTTCTCAACAAGCTAAGTTGAGGGCTCTAGTTTTGAGAAATGCTACTGAAACCAATGAGAGGGCCCAAACTGTGGCCAATCCTCCAACCAACAACGGCCCTAAAGCGGCCCGTCGATGTCGAGTTGAAATTGGGTTGTGAATCGAACAACGAGTTGAATGGAGGTCAGCGGTGGTCTACTCGAGTCGGCAGATCGAGATGATGAACCAATATATTCGTGTTGAGAATGGAAATGGAGTGGTATCCCCACCCATGATAAATCATCAGGTTGAACAAGTCGTTGTGCAACCATAGGTTCGTAGGGGCATTCCGATCCCTATTCCTTAGCCAGAGGAATATGATATGGAAGATTGGTATTCTAATGCTGATGAACAAATTGTATCTGACAGGAAATTGCGTATGCTTGAGGAGCGTATGTGAGCTTTTGAAAATCAAGGGGTTGAGGGTTTTGATATGACTGATCTGGGACGTGTGCCAGGAGTGAAGATCCCTCCCAAATTCAAGGTGCCATAGCTGACTAAGTAAAAGGGGAATACTTGTCCCAAAACTCATATAAGATCTTACTACCGGAAGATGTCCGCGTATTCCAAAGATGAGAAGCTCTTGATGCACTTCTTTCAAGATAGCTTGGTTGATGGTCCTTTAGACTGGTACATGAGTCTCAAGAGTTCTCACATTCGTACTTGGAGAGACTTGATCGAAGCTTTTGTGCAGCAATACCACTATAACATAGATATGGCTCCAACTAGAATGCAATTGTAGAATTTATCTCAAAAGGCTAATGAATCCTTCAAGGAATACGTGCACAGGTGGCGCGAGATAGCCACAGAAGTCCAGCCTCCTATGGTGGACTGTGAAAGGGTGGAATTGTTTGCTGGTACTCTACAGGGGCAATACTATGCAAGCTGCAGTATGTCTGGATCTTTCACTGACATGGTGATGTTCGGTGAACGAATCAAAATTGGAACCAAATTGGGAAAAATCCAAGACACTAGCATTGATAAAGGCAAAGCTAGCGGTACAAACAAATCTTTTGAAAGTTATAAGATGAAAGAGGGTGAATCTAGCGCACTCTACGCCAAGAAAGGGAAAGGGAAGTATCAACAAAGGCCATAAGGACCGCCTAAGAAATTTGATCAGTTGCCCATGTCTTATACTGATGTATTCAACTATTTGATAAGTTTGAAAATGATTGAGCTACGTCCATGGAAGGTGAATCCTGCAAAGCTACCGTACAATTTTGATGCAAATTCCCATCGTGCTTATCATTCTGATGGGCAGGGGCGTACTACTGAGAAATACATTGCTCTAAAACATAAAGTGCAAGAGTTTCTCGATACTTAAGCCATTAATTTTGGCCCGCCGCCAGCTCCGAATGTCATTCAACAGCCGCTACCTAATCATGGTGGCGCCGCTACTAATGCAATTTGCGATGATGAGGGTCTTGACCTAGTTGTGAATGTTGATCAGCTAACCACTCCTCTGATATGGGTGAAGGAACAATTGTGGATGCAGGGAGAATTCCCTGGGTGTGGACTTGATTGTAAATACTCTTTGGTACAGCCTGATGGTTGTGAAACCCTGAGGAAGAAAGTCCAAAGCTTGATTAAAAAGAAGACCTTGTAGTTTAAGCGAGTGGTTGTAAATGCGCAAAACGCTACAGATGAGGTTGATGTTGTGACCATTCTGGTTCCCCCAAAGAAAGTTCCAATAACGATTCTGGTGCCTGATAAAAAGTCTCCTATTACTATCACTTTTCCAGGTCCAATCCCATATTCGAATGAGAAAGCTATTATGTGGCACTATGGTGCTCAATTTTACCATAATGGAAAGAAATTGAATATTTATTCTCCATCTGATAAAGATAAATACAAGCACGAGGTGAGCGGCGTTGCGGGTGAGTAGAATGACCGTGACGGTTATCCTCCGGGGAGCAAGTCTTTGGCCGAGCTTGGGTGACGAAGGAAAAGGAATTATAACCGAGGGTAATGAGGTGGCCCCGAAAGTTATAACACTTGTCTTGAATGCAGATCTGGGTAAAGATGTAACTGAGCTCATGAGGTATATTCGGAAGAGTGATTATAAGATCATTGATCATCTTGGTCAGACGTCTGTAAAGATTTCCATCTTGGCTCTGCTAAGAGATTCTGAGCCTCACAGAAATGCCTTGATAAATTTGTTGGGAACTTATTTCGTACCCTAAGAGATCTCTGTTATTCAGTTTGAAGGTATTGTCAATAGCTTCTCTGCAAGCAACGGGTTAGGCTTCACTGATTATGATCTACCCCCCGAGGAAAGAAACCATAACAAAGATCTCCACATCTTTATGGAAGTTATCCGTACAACTCTGTCTCGTGTGTTGGTTGACATGGGATCGTCTCTCAATGTACTCCCAAAATCTGCTCTGATGAAGCTCGATTATGATGGAGTTGTGCTCAGGCCAAGTAATTTGATTGTCAAAGCTTTTGATGGTTCCAGAAGGTCTGTGTTTGGTGAAGTACACTTGCCAGGGAGAATAGGTCTGCAGACATACAAAACAACTTTCTTTGTTATGGACATTAATCCATCTTATTGTTGTTTACTTGGTCGACCCTGGATTCATGGGGCATGTGCGGTTACCTCTACCTTGCATCCAAAGCTGAAGTTCCTAGTTAATGGGAAAGTGGTCACTATTTGCGGAGAAGAAGACTATGTGGTCAGTTGTTTGAGCTCTTTCCGCTTTGTGGAATTTGAAGGATAAATTCATGAGACTTTTTTTCACGCCAGAGGTCTCTATGATGTTCTACCGTCAAGCTCATGCTATTGTTGAATCTAGACACCCTGAAGGTTGGGGTAGAATTATAGAGCTCCCGACTGAGAAGGATAAGAAGGGTTTGGGTTATGTGCCTGAAAAAGTTCCTTTGGCTATTCCCGCGCGTTCGAAGATTCCTCCGCCCATCCAGTTTGTCAGTTGAGGTATTCAGTTTGAAGATGTTGATGCTATGGGGGATGAGACAGATAGGGAATGTTATATCAATCAAGGGATTTATCCCACTATTCCGGGGCAAGAGCCAACTAACTGGTTTTCTGAAGATATCATCGTCATCACCCATCTTCAAGAGTAATTCTCTTTTGTTTTCATCATGTAATAATTCCTACACTATGCCCAAGGTGTAGTGAATCATGTTGTAGGGCCACCAATGTTTTTAATTTTCAAAGTTTATCATCAATAAAGGACATTTTTTTTGCATTCAAATATTTCGCTCATTGTCTTTCTTTTGCATTTTTACAAATTAACAATCGCAATGTGATCTTTATTTTTCTTTTTTAATCTAAGACTAAAATAAGGAAATAAAATCAATCATGCAGATCTAGTCCCCCATTATACCGAGATTTTAATGGTAATGACTTTGTTATGGCTACTTATGACTTCGAAAATCCTATATATCAAGCGGATGAAGAAGCTGAAGAAGATTGTGAAGTTCCTGAAGAGTTAGTCAGATTGTTGAGGCAAGCAGAGAAATCTATTCAGCCAAATGAAGAGATTTTAGAAGTGATCAACTTGGATACTGAGGAGGTTAAGAGATAAGTCAAGATTGGGGTCGCCTTATAGGAAAGTATCAAGCAGAGGTTAATTGAGATGCTCCGAGGGTATGCTTATCTCCTCGCTTGGTATTATGAAGACATGCCTGTGCTGGATATTGACATTGTTATGCATAAGTTGCCCTTGAAAGCAGATTGTCCGCCTGTGAAACAGAAGCTTCGTCAGACTCATCCTGAGATGTCGAAGAAGATTAAAGAGGATGTTCAAAAGCAGTTTGATGCTGTTTTTTTGAAAGTTGTTTCTTATCCTCAATGGGTTGCAAATATTGTACCAGTACCAAAGAAGGATGGCAAGGTTAGAGTGTGTGTCGATTACAAGGACTTGAACAGAGCAAGCCCTAAAGACGATTTCTCGCTCCCACATATTGACATTTTGGTTGACAATACTGCTCAGGCTAAAGTATTTTCTTTCATGGATGACTTTTCTGGCTATAATCAAATCAAGATGTCGCCAAATGATATGGAGAAAACTACTTTCATTACACCTTGGGGAACATTTTGTTACAAAGGGATGCCTTTTGGTTTGAAGAACGCTAGGGCGACATATCAACGGGAAATGGTCACTCTCTTTCATGATATGATGCACAAAGAGATTGAGGTTTATGTTGATCATATGATTGCAAAATCCCAGATGGAAGAGGAACACCTTGTTCATCTTCTGAAGTTGTTTAAAAGATTACGGAAATTCAGGCTGAGGTTGAATCCTAATAAATGCACCTTCGGAGTGAGGTCGGGAAAACTGTTGGGTTTCATTGCAAGTGAAAAAGGAATCGAGGTTGATCTTGCCAAAGTGAAAGCTATACAGGAAATTCTTGTGCCGAGGACTGAAAAAGAGGTTTGTGGTTTCTTAGGGAGTTTGAACTACATTGCTAGATTCATCTCTCATCTTACAGCCACTTGTGAATCGATATTCAATTTGTTAAGGAATGATCAGACGGACAAGTGGAATGATAATTGTCAATTGACTTTTGACAAAATCAAAGAGTACCTGCATGAACCTCCGATTCTTTCGCCTCAAGTTGAAGGTAAACCTTTGATCAGGTATTTGACAGTGCTTGAAAGCTCAATGGGGTGTGTGTTGGGGCAACATGACGAATCTGGTCGAAAAGAGCATGCCATATACTACCTTAGCAAAAAGTTTAACGATTGTGAAACAAAATACTCACTGCTTGAGAAAAATTATTGTGCTTTGGCTTGGGCTGCTCGCCGACTACGACGGTATATGTTGACCCATACCACTTTATTGATATCCAAAATGGATCCGATCAAGTACATCTTCGAGAATCCAACTCTCACGGGAATAGTGGCTTGTTGGCAAATTATTCTCACAGAATATGATATCTAGTATACTACTCAGAAAGCTATCAAGGGTAGTGTACTAGCAGATTACCTGGCTCATCAGCCTATGTATGACGATTATCAGACGATGAAGTTCGAATTTCCGGACGAGGATATTATGTTTATTAGGGATTGTGATATTCCAAGCCCAGATGAAGGACTCGAACCAGGATCGCGATGGATGATGGTGTTCGATGGTGCCTCTAATGCCTTGGGTAATGGTGTTGGCACCGTTATTACTTCGCCAACAGGGTTTCATATCCCTTTTACTTCCAAGACTTGTTTTGAGTGTACAAATAATGTGGCCGAGTATGAAGCTTGTATGTTTTGGATCGAAGCAGCCATTGATTTGAGAATCAAGATATTGGAAGTATATGGGGACTCAGCTCTAGTAATTATCCATATCAACGGAGATTGGGAGACCCGTCACCCTAACCTGATTCCATACAGAGAGCACGTCTTGAAATTGACCCCATACTTTGATGAGATTACTTTCAATCATATTCCAAGAGAATAGAATAACTTGGCAGACGCGTTGGCTACTCTGTAGTCCATGTTTAAAGTTAAATGGGCCAATGAAGCCCCCTCTATCACCATCATGAGGTTGGATGAGCCAGCGTTTTGTTATGATATGGAAGAGGAAGTTGACGAAAAGCCTTGGATTTATGATATCAAAAGGTATCTTAAGACTAAAGAATATCCAGAAGATGCTTCGATCACTGATAAGAAGACTCTGCGGAAATACTCTGCCAAGTTTTTCTTGCATAATGGCGTGTTGTATAAGAGGAATTATGATTTTGTTTTTCTCAGAGGCGTGGATAGACACGAAGCAAGCAAAATTATAGAGGAAATTCATGAAGGTTCCTTCGGGACATATTCTAGTGGACATGTTATGGCCAAGAAAATCTTGAGAGCGGGTTATTATTGGTCAACGATGGAAACGGACTGTTATAATTATTCCCGAGTATGTTACAAGTGCCAAATCTATGCTGATAAGATGCATGTGGCCCCTTCTCCTTTCGATGTCTTGACTTCTCCTTGGCATTTTGCAATGTGGGGAATCGATATGATCGGGAGGATAGAATCGACCGCTTCCAATGGTCATCGTTTCATTTTGGTTGCCATTGACTACTTCACCAAGTGGGTTGAAGCAGTGTCTTATGCCAATGTGACCAAGCAAGTGGTTACGCGTTTCATTAAGAACTATATCATTTGTCGGTATGGAGTTCCTGAGAAGATCATTAGGTACAATGGTTCCAATCTTAATAACAAGATGATGAAGGAACTGTGCGATAATTTCAAGATTAAGCATCACAAATCTTCTCCTTATCGCCCAAAGATGAATGGGGCCGTGGAGGTCGCAAACAAGAACATTAAAAAGATCGTGCAGAAGATGGTTGTCACCTATAGAGATTGGCACGAGATGTTACCCTTTGCTCTGCATGGTTATCGTAATTCGGTGCGCACTTCGACCAGAGCACCCCCTTTTCTTTGGTATGCGGTATGGAAGGAATCCTACCTGTGGAGGTCGAAATCCCTTCTTTGAGAATTATGATAGACGTTCTGTTAGATGAAGTTGAATGGGTCTAGAATCGTTTAGATCAGTTGAATCTCATTGACGAGCAGAGACTGGAGAAAATTTTCCATGGACAGGTATACCAGAGGAGGATGAGAGCTGCCTTCGACAAGAAAATATGTCCTCAGGAATTTTCAGGTTGGCGATCTCGTGCTGAAGAGAATCTTGCCTCCAACCAATACAGATACCCGGGGTAAATGGGCTCCGAATTATGAAGGACCATATTTTGTAAAGAAAGTTTTCTCCGGAGGAGCCATGATGCTTACAACTATGGATGGAGAGGATTTTCCTCATCCCGTCAACGCAGACGTAGTCAAAAAATACTTCGCATAAAATAGAACCGTTGAGTTGACTGGCTCAGGAAAAAAAGGTAGTCCCGACGAACCTGGTAAGGGGTTTGGGCAAAAGTTAGGGACAAAAAAGAGTGGCAGAGTGAAAATAAGTACACCCACTAGATTGGACCCATCAAGGGGAAATTTAGGAAGAAAAGGGTATCTCGATGGATTAAAAACCCGAAAGGGCGATCCAGGCAAAAAAGGGATTTAAAGCGAATGCTATGGTCTGTATTGCATCTGTGTTGCTTCTCTCCATTATGATGGTTAACTTGGAAGGGTATGGAATCAGTCCAATCAGATTGTCCAGAAAGCAAGATTGCTGAGGTGCTTTGAAGGCATGGAGGGTTATAGCGAAGTCAGATCCATTGAAATTTGTCGTTACATTGCCATTTATGTTTCTCCATTACTTTGTAGTGTATGCAATTACCTCTTTTTAAGAATTGTTTTTTGATGTAAACGCCTATTTACGGGCCATTCAATCAATAAAATTTCAGTTTTTATCCAAATTATGTTTCATTTTCTTTATTTTTACTAATTTGTTTGCAAAAATACGTCCGATATTTTTGATAAAATTTTGCATTTTTAAAATATTGCGGTTGCTACAATACATGATGTAAATTTTTGAAATTGCTACAGGCTTTGGGTGTTTGTGACGATACCCAAAGTTTGCCACTTCGGGCTCGGATACATTGTTATGACTTGTAATTCGCAGGTATGTGATGGATTATCAGTATGCAGTCTCTTTTCCCAATGAAGAGTACATCTTAATCCAAGTTCATCCCCTGTGAAGCCAACTCTCAAACATAACTTATTCCCAAAAGGTCTTGATGGAATTATTTTGTTACCGATGATTTGTGCTTCGACATATTGATATTGTCGTACTCCCCAATATAAGCCTTGATGTTGTTTGAGGCTTATCCCTAATGAGTTCGATTCTCAAGCAGAATTCATCGCCAAAAGGGCCTGGTGGGTTGATTAGTTCCCCAGCGATACGCATTTCGACATATTGACATTATCATAATCTCCAGTGAATGTTGACGGGGATTATCCCTAGCGGAAGCTGTCTTTCAAAAAATGACAAGTCCTAAAATCTTTGATAGGGTATCATGCTAAGGTAAGACGTAAATCCCCAGTGCAAGTTATGGGTACCGATCTCAGGTAAATCCCCGGTGAGGTCGTTGGTACCTATTCCAGGAAAAGTTTCCCAGTGAATGTCCGTCGAATTCTCAAATCATCCTTGATAGAAGGTTCTACCCTTTATTCTCAATGAAGGTGTTGTTTGAACCGTTGACTAAGGGTTGATATCCCTAGTGAGTATGCTTTTACATATGAATTGTTGTTGTATTCTCCAGTGAGTTCTGTCATATAACATCAAAGTTCCTAGTGTATGAGGCGCGCCTCGACCGATTGATTTTATCCCCCGTGTAAGTCGCATTCTTCCGTTTCAGGTTCGCCTTGAGCGTCATCAAGAGTTATACTCTTAAAGAAACTATTTGGAGACAAGAATATTTTTTCCCCAGTGGAGTTGGATATCTAAATTTGTTCCCCATGGAGCTTTCTTCCGAATCGGATTTCTCTTTCCCTAGTGAAGATTAATCATTCATTTGTTCCGGTATTTTTACACTAATGTGCATTCCCTAGTCGAAGGCTCCCCGGTGCGGTCTTACTATTGAGATCTTTATTCTTGGAGGAATAAAATTGTTATGTTATCCCTGGTGGATTCTTGGTTTAAGGATTAATATCCCCACGAAAGGATTGATCTCCCGATGAAGTCTAATGCCATTCGATTTATTCGAGATGCTAATGACTACTCGCAGATGTTTGCGAATTTCTCCATGAAGTTATGTTCCCTAGCAAAGTTTTCTTGGAATTCCCCATGAAGTCTCCAAATTCCCCAATGGAGGTAGGAGAATTCTCTAGAGAAGTTTTCCGAATCCTCAGCGAAGAATATGTACTTTTCTCCCCATGAAGTCAGATTTGGTAGAAGTCCAATTTGATTCTCCCCGAGTGATGAACCCTTGCCGTTTTGGGATGTTAATGGCTTTTCATCAGTCGATCATCAATGTTATTACTTCTCATTTAATCATTCAAGCATGCACTCATTACATTGCATCTACCCTAAACGCGTAGCATTCTGTTGATTGGGAGCATTCCGCCATGAAAATTCGAACATGCATATTAAGAGTTTTCCAACTATGTATATCCAGAAGAAATAAACAATCTTTGTGGTTTACCCTCAAGATTCTTCTAAATGGATTTCTACTTCCCTAATTGCCACTTCAAACTAAGCGTCTAATGGAAATCCATTCTCTCTCCAGTGGAGTCTTCTGTGGCGTATTTTACCCCAGTCAGGTCAGGCCATGTCACCTTTCCCTAGTAAGTCGTAGACTTTCCTTTCTTATGCAAATCTTCGGTTATTTTACATGTGTTTGTCTCGCCGTTAGAGTGTGAGTAAGAGTCGGTGTATAAAATTTCCTACTTTTCAAGTATTTGAGTATCCATACTTGGTGTGTGGTAATTCAGATAATAGCCACTCTTGAAGAATTATACCCCGCCTTTGGCCTGAGGGATAATATAGTTCTTATGTGTTTGCAAGCACCTTCTTGAAGCCCAACATGGTAGAAATCTTTGTTAGAGTCCTCACTATCAGTCTCTTTCCCCTGTAAGTTCATCTCTGCACAGGTGTTCTTTTCCCCGACGAGTCACATTAACCCGATGTCTTCTTTGTTGATAGGGTTTTCCTTCTCCTAACATTATCCCCAATTGAGTCCATCTTCACCCGATGTTTTGTTTGTTGTCAAGGTTTTCCTTCACCCGACGTTTTTCCTATTTCTTGAGTTCACCTTCTCCCGATTCTCTCTTTGGAATGTATCTCCTTCTCCTGGCACTCTTTCTATGGTTGGCTCATCTTCTCCCGACATCCTTCTATTGAGTTCAGCTTCACCCGGTGCTCTTTTTCGAGAGTCTTGTCTTCTCCTGACGTCTCTCTTTGGTGTAGATTTCACCTTCTCCCGGTGGTTTCTTCCCTAATTAGTTCACCTTCACCCGGTGCTCCCTTTTAGAGTCTTGTCTTCTCCGACATTCTCTTGGGTAAAGTATCACCTTCTCCCGGTGGTCTTTTCTATGTAGGTTCGCCTTCTCCCGACATTCCTTCTAGTTTGTCAGTTAATCATCTTCTCCCGATGTTAATCCTTGACGGTTGATTTCACCTTCTCCTGGTGATCTCTTTCTTTGGCGAGTTTGTCTTCTACCGACATTCTTTCCATGGTTGGTTCGTCTTCTCCCGACGTTCTACCTTTTGTAAAGTTTCATCTTCACCCGATGTTTCTTTTCAATGTTGATTTCACCTTCTCCTGGTGATCTCTTCCCTCGGTTAGTTTGTCTTCTCCCGACTTTCTTTCTGTTGTTAGTTCGTCTTCTCCCGACGTTCTACTTATGGAAAAAGATTCGTCTTCACCCGATATTTCTCTTTGGTTCAATATCACCTTCTCCTGGTGATTTCCTCCTTCGGTTGGCTTGTCTTCTCCCGTCGTCCAATTCTTTTGTTGAGTTCGCCTTCTCCCGGTGTTTTCTTCGAGAGTTTCATCTTCACCAGAAGTTTCTCTTTGGTTAAATTTCACCTTCTCCTGGTGATTTTTTTCCATTTAGTACGCCTTCTACCAGCGTCCTTTCTATTGTTAAGTTTCGTCTTCACCCGACGTTTCTTTTCAATGTTGATTTCACCTTCTCCTGGTGAATTCTTCCCTCGGTAAGATTTGTCTTCTCCACACACTTCTTGTTCGTTGATAAGCTTCATCTTCTCCCGATGTTCTATCTCTTATAAGATTTATTTTCTCCCGACACTTCTTTTTTATTGATAAGATTCGTCTTCACCCGACGTTCTACTCATATTTTTTGTACATATATCCCCAGTAAGTCCGCTTTCTTCCGGAGTTTCATCTTGCTGTTAAGACTCGTTGTCTCCCAGTATTTCTTTTCGATGTCGATTTCACCTTCTCCGGGTGACTTCTTCCTGAATAAGCTTGCTTTCTCCCGGCAACCTTTTCTTTCATGTTGTTTACCTTCACCGGGTTTGCTTTCCGTCAGGTATAATGTAAAATTCAAAAATATAATGACGTTCGCTTTCCTTTAGAGCGCGAATTTTATGGTTCTACTAGGTATTCAATCCTCTCCCACCTTGAGTGTTCGAATGGTTTGCGCCAATCTCACCCTCTTGATTATGGGTAGCTATTGCAACCCAAAATTCGCCCTCTTCATTTTTTAATAAATAATTGGCTTATACACAACCAAAAGGTGCATTACATGCATATCATTCATTCATTAACCATGGGATCAAGATTTTTCTGATTATGAGAGCATACACAATTCTGAAGAAGAGGTTTGATCCCCAAAAGCTGAATATCAGAGGTTTCGTTATTTCTAGTGTCACCTCGATGTACAAGGTTTCGAGTTAGAGTGGGTTGTGGTCAATTTTTGAGTTTGAATTGATTCTCTGGCCTTCTGTGAGTCTTGAAGTATCCGCACATGGCTTATCGATCCACGCGATTCATCAAAAAATCAAGAGCAGTCGAATAAAAGAATATTTCAGTGTACGTATTGAAAAGTCAACAAAAGTCAAAGTTTTACCGAGTGGAATTTCTTGTCAAAATTATTGTCGAAAGTCAAGATTCGAGAAAATTTGATCACTTGCTTAGAAAAGTTGGAAGAATCAAACAAAAATGAGATTTCTTGCACTTTAAGAAATCTTATGCTTAGGAAAATTTTATAGGTTTTAAGCACTTTATATTCACAGAGCCATGTTGCCGACTCCGTATCTTGCTCGTCTGTGGTTGAAAATTTGTGAATTGGTAATCATTGCAAAGAGCGCATTTCGTACTCCGAATTTTCCCTTGTGAAGATTTCTCCAAAAATGCCCGGATTTCAAGTTATGAGGCTCCGAAGTTTAATATTCATAACTTTTGAAGTTCATACCTAGTGAAATTTTGAGTGTTTCTCAACATGTTCAACTGCTCGACTTCGGAGGTATTTTACACGTGTTTCCAAGCATCGTTTTGCGTCGAGTTCAAAACCAACGTTATTCATTTCGCAGCAACCTACAACTTTGCTGAAGGAATCGCATTATTTCGGAACTCGGATCAAAATTTACAAGGTTCAGAAGTTATAAATTCATCATGTGTGCAAAGTCCAACACTTGTGAAATTTCGCTGAAGTTTTCACAAGGTCAGATCAATGACTTCGGGTTCGATTTTATCTTAGTTCATGGCTCCATTTCAAAAAACGCTTAAAAAGAAAGTTTTTCGTCTCACGGCAGTCTACAACTTTGTTGAAGGAATCAAATTCATTCGGGAGTCGTATCGAAAGTTATGAATCCGAGAAGTTATGAATTCATCATGCTTACGATATTCAAATAGTTGTTGTGCGCATGTTCGAGGCTGTTTTTCTCATCGATTTGATCGCTGCACAGAAAAACTCTGAACATGAAAGTTGGAGTTTGTTATATCTTCTACAAGTTTCGTTCAAGAATTGTTTCGTTTCGGGACTCAGATCAGATGTTATGGAGCTCGAAAGTTATGAGTTTGTCATGTTTCAATATTCGACACTTAGAAATATTTTGAAGTGTTTGGTTCTATGGTCAAGCTGAAGGCTTTAGGTTCGATTTCCTCATAGTTATTGACTCCGTATCGGAAAACGCTTAACTACATAGTTGTTCACTTCGCGGTGATCTCGAACTCTGCATAAGGGATCAAATTGATTCGGGCCACGGATCGAGAGTTACATGGCTATAAAGTCCAAGGAAAACATTCGGTAAACTTTTGCCGACATTGCCGGTATTTTGTTAATTATGATTTCTAATCTTCGGGACCGATTTAAAGCATGCTACGGGCCTTGATTCGAAGAAGTTGCAACATGAAAGTCGACTACTCAAATGCTTTCTAGAATTTTGGTTTTGGAGTAGAAACACAAAGATTCGTAAATATGAAGTTATTGACTCAAGAAGTCGGGTGCATGGCATTTCGAATTCTTTATGCGAGAGTTGTAATGTTGCAGCCAGCTGACATTTTCCCTTTTTGGCCATACAAAAACAGAATACATGCGGCATGGGTGAAAGGAGGATACCATAATTACCAACCTTCTTCTCTCCCTCTCTAATGGTCGCTTATTTTCTCTTTCTTCACACCAAACCATTATTCCTCACTTTCCTTCTATACTTCCTCTCATCCTTCTTTCTCTTCAATAACCATCATCTAAAAAACTGATAACAAACGCCGAACGAAAAAACGCCTCACCACTCCTTCTTCAAACAACCTTCGTCCTCTCCTTATCTCTCTCTGAAACCACTATACAGAAGCCATAACAACTTCTCTCTCGCCAACAAACTCTCAGAACCACCGCCATCCTCCACAACAAAACCTTCAAAGAAATCATCACTTTCCTTCATCACTCTCCCTCTCCTCCTTCACTGCTACGATTCTTCTCCCTCAACTCACCCTCCTTTCTTCCACTCTTCTCGCTAAGAACCATAACAACTTCACCCTCTCCTTATCTCTCTCCATAATAACCATAACAGAAGATAACAACAAACACTATTCTCTCGCACCTCCATCTTCAACCTCATGTTCTCTCTCCCTCGCGCTAACTTCTTTCTCGTTTTACTCGGAACACGCCATCGTTCTCTTTTATTCTCCTCCGTTATCATTTGAGATCTGAGTCCTCACTCACCATCATCACTATCAGTTTCTGAATAAATTTTAGTCAGGTTCAAACTTCGCCTCCTCCATAGCCACGAGCTTCGAACGGTTTACTTGATGTTTTCAGGAGTATTTTTAGCTTGCAATGCTCTTCGGATTTTACTATCTGTTTGGTATTAACTTTACTTTGTTTACCGCATTCTTTTACCGATTTTATAGAGAGCATGAGAAGTAGGATTTTACCGCTTTCCTTGCCATGAGAAGTAGGAATAGATATGCATGATGGGGCTTTCTTAGTTGGAGCATGTTCAGGAACCCCTCTAGTTTATTTAAAGACCCGTTTAGGGCGCTTCTGTTTGCTAATTGTGTTTGGTTTGTTTAAAGTCCTCTTCCGTGCATAGGGAGGCGATTTTCATTATGTGTTTACAATTGTGCTTGCATAGGTCAGAAGTGGTTAGGACACCCGAGGTGTAACCACCAAGAAAAGTCCCACTTTTTGTATTTCCTGTTATCGAGTCATTGATATGATGGGCAACTGGAAAGGGTCGGCAGTCGTCCCCTGCAGTTCTAGTCCGTTTCTTGTATGGTACACGTGAATCGTGTTACTATTCCTTTATCGATTCAATAACAAAGTGGCCAGAGTCCCCTATTCTGACTCTTTACTCATTCTTAGGGTTTGCATTTATTGCATAACTCACATCATTTTCTATGTAGGTTATGCCTACGCTTGTTTTACATTTGTTTATGCATTGCATTGCTTGTGTGCTACTACCAAAGCATTTGTTTGCTTCATCCCTTTTGTCGTCTTCGACGCTACCTTAGTTAGCGATTTGAGATAGACGTCGACTTAGGTTGTAAACCTTTTCCATGTACCCTTAGGATTCTCTCGACTCTATATTAGGTAGCGATTCGAGTTAGACCTTAGGTTATAATCCATGCATGATAACATTAGGGATAGAACTAGATAGTTTCAATTGATTGTTTTCTAGTTTCTTTTGCATCCTTGCATGTAACAAAACTAAAACTTGTTTTCTTTTTCTTTTGAAAATCAAAACACTTAATAATGGTTCAGACTCCTTTTCAAAGGTAAAAATAACCAACCAATGTAAAACCTTTTTCGCCTACCGGTGTATTTTCTTTTTGTGTTTAAAACTCTTTTTCATATGTAAAAAACACAAAACCCACCAAAACATATGAGTCGAACTACGGCGCTCTGACTTTCCCATTGCACGAGGGAATACGTAGGCATCTTGTCACGGGGCTCGATCGAGTGAGCTTTATAAATACTTCCTTCTTTTCCCCATGTTTTCTTTATTTTCCTTTCTTTCACATGCATACTCTTTTAGCATACAAGTATAGCAATAAAGCATTAAATAGATATAAACACACTCATTAGACAGAAAATAGAAGTGGATACCTTAGAGTACTACGAGCATGTCAGGTGCTAATACGTTCCCTTCGCGTAATAGAATCCCTTACCCTATCTCTCGGTAGCAAGACCGTGTCTTATCCCTTTTAAGTTTTCGCGATGCGTTTACCTTTCTCCTTTTGCGAGATAAAAAACTCTCGATGGAGACTTCATTAATATAGTTATCGGATGATGTTCAGTAGGTTATTTCAATACCCATTCTTGATCAGATACCTTTCTCCATTCTAGAAAAAAGTTCTAAGGTTTGAATACATTGCAACAACTTTACACCTAAAGTGGTCAAACATTGACGCTAATTGGGAAACAAGAAGTGGAGTTAAGGGTTTGCTTGCTAAATTTCTAATAAAGAAGGCTCGGGAATTCTTGAAGGCTATGAGTCTCCATGCTTTCGAAGTTTTTTTTGGCTTTACTAATCTATTGCTTGGTGTTATTCCCCAATTTGGACCAATTTATATATGTGAACGCCATTAAGATATTCCTTACTCGTAATCATGTGCCTACTCTGCTCGAAGATATTCTACATTCTCTTCACACTCGTACTATGAAGAGACAAGGGACTCTCCTGTGTTGCACACCATTATTATCCAGGTTGTTTATTTCGCACCATCCCTAGTCAATAATGAAGAATGAACAAGGACTGAGATGGTCTCAAAGGTTGATGTCACTCTCTCATTCAAATATTTGTTGGTGTCTCTACCCTCAAGAAAATATCATTTTCATTGAACGCTGTGGGGAATTCCATAATCTGCCACTTCTTGGCATAAGAGGAGGTATCACTTACAACCCATGTCTAGTGCTATGTCAGTTTGGTTATGCTCGAAGAAATGGTCCTCATGATTTTCTTACCTAAGACATCGTATTTGACTACAGGGACGATCTCCAAGGTTATGATCAAAGATTTGTGCACGCTTGGGTCATGGTGAAGAAGACTGATACCAAGACTTTGGGGCATAAAAATTCTATTCCTTGGGAACCCTACCTCAAATGGGTGCGAGCTCATGCTCAAAGTCTTATGATGCCATATACTGCTATCCTTCCAGTAATACTGGAACCTGTTGTTGAAGGTGATGAGTCTTCTACCATTCTCCATCTAGATATGCACACTGATTTTGAAGAATTGAAGAAATCCTAGATCTACTTAAAGAAGAAAGGGACATATTTAAAGCTCAGTGTTATGCAAGCGAGAAAATAGTATTATAATTAATAAAGCTACTTCACGAGGAATAGAGTCTTAATTCCTTTGTGAACACGAAGAGGAAGCGTCCATGGGAGACCTAGGCATTAGGAGCTTTAATTTATGTCTTAATGTCCTTTGAGTTTTCTGATTATTTAATAAAAAGTTTGTTTCTTTCGTTTACCAAATTTAAATCTCCCTAGGTCCTTGAAAACATTGCATATCATATCATGTCATGTCACATCATATGATTTCATAACAGGTACTCCGAAGACCGATTTTCTTATTTTCTCGCTGTTTATTTTAGTAGAAAAATAGCTCTCGAACAGACTGTCAAAGATCTCCAAGCTCAGAACGCTCAGTTCCAAGAAATGTTCATCAATCTGGCCAAGGGGCCTAAAGATATAAAAGAGCTCATAATCAAGAAGAAAAATAAGAAGATATCTGGTATTCTCAACATGGGAAGAAGATTCAGAGGTCCGATCAAGGCAGTCAGACAGCTTGAGTTCCCAGAACATAGTGGTGACACTGAAGGAAGTGTCAAGGAAAATGAAGGAAGAAATCATGGGTCTGAAGAAGAGGAAGAGGGAGATTATGTGAGTGAACGATATCCTCCCGCGGATGAGAAGTATAAACAACTTGATGATCGCCTGAAGGCGGTGGAAAATCTGAAGGTGTCAGAGCTGAATTTTAAAAATTTATGTCTGGTTCCAGGAGTGGTGATTCCTCGCAAGTTCAAAGTTCCTGTTTTTGCAAAGTATGATGGTATTTATTTCCCTAAGCTTCACCTAAAGTCCTATGCTCAGAAAATCAACCACACACTACTAACAAGAAATTATGGATGTATTTCTTTCAAGAGAGCTTGTCTGGAGCACAAGTTGAGTGGTATTATTATCTAGAAAATACCCACATTCATATGTGGAATAATTTGGCAGACGCTTTCTATAAGAAGTACTTGTACAATGTTGAATTGGCATCGACTTGTATGCAGTTACAAAGTATGTCCATGAGCCGTGATGAGAAGTTCAAAGAGTATGCCCAAAAATGGAGAGATCTTGCAGGCAGAGTTCAGCCTCCCTTTTCTAATGTGGAATTGGTTGATATGTTCATGGGTACGTTAACAGGAGGGCATTTTGAAGCTGGAATCAAGAGTGAAGCCAATGCTGTGAAGAAATCTTTTGGTAGGAAGAAAGAAGCCAATGCTGTGTATAGCCAGATGAGTCGTGATAAAGGTGATCGCCATCAATCTGTGGGGGCGGTCCTGATTTCTAATCATGCGCCGGTGCAACCTCAACAAGACAATACGCATAGACAAAATGCACCGAGAAGACATTTCACAAGGATCAATATGCCATTGTCTCAAACATTGTAACATGTGTTGAAAGCATAGTTGATTACTTTAAGGGATCTGCCCCAGCCTATTAATACATCATCCCCTAAATACAATCCCAATGCAAGGTGTGCATACCATTCTAATAGCCCTAGACATGACACAAATAGTTGTTAGGCTCTAAAGAACAAGATTCAAGACATGATTGAAGCTCAGGAGATTGAATTTGAACCTTCTATTGAAACTCCAAATGTGATTACTGCACTCATACCTAACCATGACAAGGGCGTCAATGCTATTGACGATGACTCTTATGTTTTTACTGTGAGCGAGTTAAGCACTCCCCTGATGACTGTCAAGAAAAATTTGTTACAAGTCGGTTTATTTCCAAGTTGTGTTGAAAATTGCAGCCACTGTGTGAAGAAAGGTATTCAACACCTAATGGACAATAGAGAAGTGTTATTCATGAAAGCTTTGTCTGTAGAAGGTTTGAGTGAAGATGTTTTTAGAGGTTTCAGGATTGAATGCATGGAGGAGCATGGCGACAAAGAAGAAATTCTACTGGAGGTCTGGGATACTTTGGGGAAGCCGAGTGGAAAATTTGATTTTATGGTAAAATATACCGCCCCTGGAAGTTCAAAAACTTCAATCAAATACATCCAACCAACTGGATGGGGAGATGACGACTATCCTGAAATACGTGCTGATGTTTCTAGGAATTTGAAATTTGAAGATGTGAATGTAATAAGGATCACCTCTACAGGTCCTGTGCAGATTACTCCTACACCCAAAGTGACTCCTTTGATTATCACATCTCTTGGGCCAGTTCCGTATTTCTCTAACAAAACTATACCTTGGAATTATGGAGCCGAAGTTTACTACCATGGCGTCAAGGAAGGGCCATTGGCCATTGAATATGGTAGTATTGAAATTGTTAATTCTAATTGCAAGTGTAAGCCATTGGATTGACTTAACTCAAAAAATAACAAAAGAGTCGCCACTGCGTTTTTATTTTATCCAAAGGACAAGGAAAAAGAGAGAATAAAATCCTTAAAAAAAATCAGAGATCTGGGATCGGGGGTTAGTTATGCAAAGGGAAGGTGTTAGGCACCCAAAGCATCTACGGTACTCCACAAGAATCTTTTTTTTGAAAATTTGTATATGTGTGCTAAAACGAGTATATGTACAAAATGGATGGTGGGGGGAGAAAAGAAGTATTTTTTTATAATTTTTGGTCTGATAGAACTTCCAATGAGTTCTAGACCTACATACCAACAATGTGCAATGTTGAAATCAAAACCCAATGTAGTTCGGGTAAAAAAGGCTAAAGTTGTGTGTTGGTTGATTTTAAGAAAATGTTTGTTAGAAAAGCCACAAAGGGCTCAAAAAAAGTTTGAATGAGGTTAGGTGCTTTTTAGTCTTAACAAAAGAAAAGTCAAAGTATTATTAAATGAATTGAAAGTTTATTAAGAAAAGGAATTTTTTTTAAAAAAATACACGGACCTAAGTCTGAGTTTTTTTAATGAAAGAGGTTCGAGTTCTGAAAACAAGAATCCTTTGAAAAAGAGAGGGAAGAGTTTTAAAATTAAAGAATATGGGAGGAGGTGAAGAGGCTAACCTACATGAATAAAGTAAAAGGTAAAGGTTAAAGAAAGATCTAATCATGTGAGAAAACTTTTACTTGACATCAAGAGCCAATATCATATCCCATCCTTTGGATTACCACCTAAGCAACAAATAACCAGACAAAAAAACCAAGCTTCAGATAAATCAATGCCTCGGATGGATTCACATCTCAAGAAAAGAAACGGGCAGAGTAACGGCTGTATTTGGAGGAAATCCACTCTTAATCAAGTTTAACGGAATAACCTGCATACAAAGATAATAACCAAGCAAGACATAATAACACCAAGGGCACATAAATCTCTAGTCTGAGGTAAGTGTCCTAATCCTAAGTCCAAAGGTCAATCTTCGAGCATAAGGATAGTAACCAAGTCCATTTAAAATTCTTTTACGTTTGAGTCTAATTATTAGGTATTTTGGAAAGAAACAGAAAAAAAATATAAAAAAATAAAGCTCAAGTGAGCAAATTCAAAATAACAAGAAAATAAAATGCTCAAATGAGCAAAGGAAAAATGGCATGAAATGTAAATGCTAAAAGTAAAGTGCATAAAAGTAAAGAGCATAAAAGTAAAAACGGAAAGTAAAGAGAAAAAAATAAAGGGCAATTAATAAATGTTAGTAAGATTATCATCTTCAAACTTGTCAAGTATATCATTGAATTGTTAGTAATTAGTCGTCATCAAGGTGACCATCTTGAAACTTGTGCATGAAGACTTACCAGAAGCTTGATTAAAATCAACGCGACCACACGATAAGTTTCACTTGATTTTTGTCAAGTATATCACCGGGTTTGGAATTATCACATCACTTGATCAAAGATGATTGAGAATTTCAAATGGACAAGGTTAGTGGAAACTTGCCAAAAGCTTGATTAAAAATCATAGCGACCACAAGATAAGTGTCACAGGTGTTGAACCAAAATCAAAGCTCAACTCATCGTTTGGGGCTTATGTTTGAACATTGAAGCTCATGCCACCAATTGAACACTTTTCCGAATCGGGACAAAAGAAAAAGAATAAGATGGAGATGAAGAAACAAGATACAATTTTACAATGCATCAGATAAACTTATTCGGTCTAACTTCGTCAAAATCAACCAACTTTCTTGGTGGATTTGGTCAAGAGACCTATCAACACCTAAATTCCATTGATGTTGAGGAAATCTATGACTCTAAATAAGTTTAAAATTAGCAAAGTAAAAAAAGAATTAAAAGCAATTTAAATAATGAATAAAATACAATTTTAAATTAGGTTATTTAATTGGATTTTATTGACGAAATACATAAATAGTATTCATACATAAAAATAAAATTCTAAGAAAATTACCTAAAGTCAAACAAAGGTCAACAAGTGTTGACAAAAAAAAATTTAGAATTTTTTTAAAGTCAGAAACTATTTTTTTAAATAAAAAAATGGTGAAATAAACCAAAAAATTGCCAAAAATAGAAAAATCTGAAATAAAAATAAAATGAGGTCACCAATATTTGTCAAATGACCGTTGGATTCTTCCATAATCTTTCCAGAACTTTTAAATGTCAAAAAGTATTTTAAAATATTTTAAAACATCAAATAAAAGAGAAAAATCATAAAAAATACCAAATCTGAAAATAAAATTATGAAAAAAATAAAAATCAGAAAGAAAATATTTGAAAATATTTTTGTGAATTTTTTCATAATTTTTTTGTCAAAAATGAATTTTCTATCATTTTTTGAAATTTAAAACATTAATAATATAAAATCAGAAAATATAATAAAAATGCCAAAAACTATGAATCATTAGATCACACTCAAAATGCATTAGGAATTACATCCAATGGACATGGCGCGTTGTGTAACGCCCCAAATTTAATTAATTAGTTAATTAAATTATTGAAGGATTTAATTATTGGATTTGGACGAAGTTGAGAATTATTAGATTTTGTCAATACTAGTTTAATAAGCGTATTTGGATTATTAAGTTTAAAGTTGGGTTATTTAGTCGGTTTAATTGGAGGAATAATATTAAGAATAATATTATTTAATTATTGGACTATTTGATTTAATTAAGTTGGTTTGGGTTGTTGTGTGGTAAATAGAAATATTGGGGGTGCAAATAAGTGGCCCAATAAGACAATATTGAGGAGTATTATAATTTTGATTAATTGGATTATATGGAAATAAGATGTAGTAGTGTTTTATGAAAAAGTATTAGAACAAAACCTAGGGCATGTCACGTAGAAATTGGAAGAGGAAAAATAAGGGTTTTGCTAGGAGAAGAAGGGCCATGGAATTTGATTGAGGAAAATTGCAGAGAATTGCTAGAGGAAAAGTTTGGAAGAAGAGGATACGAGAAGTACTTTAGCCGGAACCAGAAATTAGGATGCTATCGGGGAATTCGAACTACCATTAAATCCAAGTAAGGGTGGGGTTCAAATTGTATAACCGGGAATATGATGAATTATATGTGAGATTGGGTTTATATAATTTCGCTGTTGTTTTGATTTTTATGAATGTTGCCGAAATTAATTGATTCAAACAATTTGGATTATGTGAAATTGTGTTGCTGTTCGTGGAAAAATTTTGGTTGTGAGAAATAAGTGATATTAGAATGTTGTTAGTTCTGGAAAATTATATTAGCGTTGCTGTGAATAAGTATATGGTTTTATATGAAAACAATGTGTATGTTATGGGTTCTATGAAAATAATGAGTTCGGGAACTGCTGTGAAAATTATGAAGAATAGGAATATGGTACTGAGCAAATTAGGTTGAAGAATTAAATTGGGGAATGCCGCTCGGCATAGGGACCACATTGCTTTTTCCTTGCCCTTGTATTCATCTATTAGGCTAGGTTCTTCTGCTTCATTTAATTATTTTCTTTTCTACTATTTTTAATAATAGTTGGTTACAGTAGTAGCATAAGTGTTTCATATATTTAATTAAATTATGGTTAGTATTAATAATGTAGCTAACTTAGTTGTTATATATGATTAATTAATGAGATAAGAAGTAAGGTAGAAGGACAAGATAAAGACATATACAGGCTTATTAATAGAAAGAATTGAATTACGAGATTGACTCTGAGAAGTAGAAGTGATGGTTAGAAGTAGAAGTGATGGTGCAAAGTTCTGATGGTGCAGTAGTTCTGATGGTTCAGAACTTCTGATGGTGCAAACTTCTGATGGTGCAGAAGTTCTGATGGTGTAGAAGTTCTGATGGTGCAGAACTTTCGATGGTGCAGAACTTCTGATGGTGCAGAACTTCTGATGGTGCAGAAGTTCTGATGGTGCAGAACTTCTGATGGTGCAAAACTTCTGATGATGTAGAAGTTGTGATGGTGCAGAACTTCTGATGGTGAAAACTTCTGATGGTGCAGAACTTCTGATGGTGCAAACTTCTGATGGTGCAGAACTTCTGATGGTGGAAACTTTTGATGGTGCAGAAGTTCTGATGGTGCAGAACTTCTAATGGTGCAGAACTCCTGATGGTGCAGAACTTCTGAAGGTGCAAACTTCTGATGGTGCAGAATTTTTGATGGTACAGAACTTCTGATGGTGCAGAAGTTTTAATTGTGCAGAAGTTCTAATGGTGCAGAAGTTTTAATTGTGCAGAAGTTAACCAAAAATTAAGCGGTATATTTAGTTGCTCGAAATTGAACGAAAATTTACAGGACAGTTCTCATATACGAGTAGTTAATTGTGGTTGATTTCTTTTGTTGAATTTTATATCTAATGCTTGAGTTGCAAGTACTGTTGAAATAAGTTGATTTTGTCTCAAATTGGACAAGTTTTGAGTTGTAGGCTTAAATCGCCAATGTTGAAGTATAAGTTGATTATGTTGTTATTTAGTTGTATGCTTAAATGGCCAATGTTGAAGTTGAAGTTGATTATGTTGTTATGAGTTGCATTGTTGTTGATGTTGTTGTGTGTGTACATGTAACACAGTGGGAGAACTGACTTGTTTGTTTTGCGTTTCATCGCAAATGTTGCGGATAGCAAGAGTCTCCACCGACTTTTCTTTTATCCAATTAAGGGAAGGCGAAAAGAACAGGAAAAGACCTTCGTTAGATTCTGAGTACGGGGGGCAGTTATGAAAAGGGAAGGTGTTAGCACCCTTTCCATCTGTAGTTACCTACAGGCTCTTAATTTCTTTAGCTCACTAAATTTCTTTTTCTGTGTGTGTGTTTAAAAAATGTTTTGAAAAGGCATTTCGCTTTGACTTCGTAATGATTCACGTTGGAATGTATACGAAGTGTTTGGAAATGTTTTGTTTTGGAAAGGGACTTTGTAATGATTCACGCTGGAATGTATACAAAGTGTTTTGAAAATATTTTGAAAAGAAGTGTGAGGTGTAAAAAGAATTTTGATTGAGCAAGCAAAATAGACTTATTTTACCCACTAAGAACGGTCGGTTCCGTATTATTTTGCTTTCCTTTAGAATAAGGCTATCCATACCATTGGTTGATAGGTAACCTTATTTGTTGGATGTAAAGGGACATTCAAAGGGACATCAGATGGTCATAGAAGGCAACTTTTAAGGATATCTTTGCATATTCGTAGGGACGATCATCACTTTTCGTAGGCAACAATTGAGGGACGAGATCATATATTCGTAGGCAACATCGAGGGTCATCGAGGGACTATGATCTTTAATTCGAAGGGACTATGATGATATGTTTGTAAGAGTCTTAGCTAAGATATCCCCACGTTCGAGGGACATGACTATGTATTCGAAAGGCAACAAGAGAGGATACCCTAAGGTGGGTGCATGTGTGGAAAATGGGTTATATTAAGATATTTATCTTGTGATTAGTGATCTAGATTGATTAAGTTAATCTTGCCATACACGCCTAATTACTAGCAGTTAATAGGTGCATAAAGTAAATTACGGAAATGTAAAGTGCAGAAAGTAAAGGTCCTACGCTATTACATGGCTTTGGGACGAATACATAATATAGGAGTGCAGAAAGTAAAGGCAGAAATGTAAAGTGCGGAAAGTAAATCCTACGCTATTACATGATAAAAAATTTGCAACCTATACAACCTTTCTAGAATTTAAATGCGGAATAATAAATAAACAAATAGAATAATGAGAAAATGTTAGTGAAAAATGTTCTGGAAGTTAGTAGAAAAAGTGTTTTAAGTTATCTTTTTTTGGAGTTTTTTGTGATTGATTTTAATGGAAAAAAACCTAATTCTGATTAATGATTAAAATGAAAAGAAAATGTTTTTTTTTGTAAAAACTTTAATAAAGTTTTTTTTGGAACCTAAATCTTAAAGTTAGACATTTTTTAGAGTTTTTTAGAAAATATTTTAAATGATAATTGAAAAGAAAATAAATTAGTTAGCAGGAAAATAAATAAAAAAGGATTTCCGACACAACTTCTGACTAAGCTCGTCTCATAACTTCTGACGGAAGTTCCCTCCAAAACTTCTAGAAACCTGTTTTCCAGAGCTTTTGGAGCCTAGCACGGAAGTTCCTTCCTTCTGGCACGGAATTTGCTTCCTTCTGGAGGCTGGCACAGGAGTTCCTTCCTTCTGGCACGAAAGTTCCTTCCTTCTGGAGGCTGGCACGGAAGTTCCTTTCTTCTGGAGGCTTCTGGTGGTGTTCCTTCTGGAACTTTTGGCGTTGTTCCTTCTGGAACTTTTGTTGGTGTTCCTTCTGGAATTTCTAGTGTTGATCCTTCTGGAACTTCTGTTGGTGTCCCTTCTAGAACTTCTGTTGGTGTCCCTTCTGGAACTTCTGGCGTTGTTCCTTCTGGAACTTCTGTTGGTGCTCCTTTTGGAACTTCTGTTGTTGTTCCTTCTGGAACTTCTAGGAAGCCATCCGGTTGACCTGCAGTCAAAGACGCCGGGGGGAAGCTCCGATCATCTTCTCCGGTTGCTTCCAAAATCAAACCAGCATAAATAATGAAAATAAATGCAAACAAAGGGACCCTACCCCCCCCTAAATCGAGGGCTGCGAGTTCAATGGTGGCCTTGGTTTGGTTTGAATCGGCCTGGAAATAAGGATACGATGAAGCAGTAGCTTCGTGCCCTAACAATGATGTATCATGATTCCTGCGTAAAAACTCATGCACGATGGTTCTAAGCAATCATAAACATCAATATAAGCATGAATATGTAAATCAAATCAATTTAAACAGCATGGATTGAGAGTTTGAATTTCGTGATTTTTACCAAATCGGTGCAAATCGGTTGGCACGTTTTGGGCATGATCTGGCTTGTGTAAGGCTTGGGATTGACTCCTGGAAACCAAAGGAAGTTGATGGAATGCTTGAAACACCTTGGGAACGGCTTGAGGATGTACTTCGGGTTTGCTCTAAAACTTGAAAAGTGATGGAACAATAAAGAAGGCCAGCGTGAGTCTGAAAACAGAGAAGAAGACTATGACAACGAGCAGTATTCTCATGAGGATGACAAATACAAATAACTTGAAGACCGTCTGAATACTGTGGAAAATCTGAAGATGTCCGGGCTGAATTTTGATGATCTGAGTCTAGTTCCTGGTGTGGTGATTCCCCGCAAGTTCAAAGTTCCTACTTTTGCCAAGTATGATGGCATATCTTGTCCGAAGTTGCATTTGGAGTCCAATGTTCAGAAGATCCATCCTCACACTGATGACAGGAAGCTATGGATCCATTACTTCCAAGAGAGTTTATCCGGAGCTCAGTTAGAGTGGTATTATCAGCCAGAGAGTACCCACATCTATACTTGGAACAACTTGGCAGATGCTTTCTACAAGTAGTACCAGTACAATGCTGAATTGGCACCCACTCACATGCAACTACAGAGCATGTCCCTGGATCTTAATGAGAAATTCAAAGAGTATGCTCAGAAATGGAGAGATCTAGCAGGCAGAGTTCAACCGCCCTTGTCCAATAGGGAGTTGGTTGATATGTTTATGGGAACATTGACAGGCCCATTCTTCAATCATCTGATTGGAAACTCTTCAGCCGGATTCACCGAGCTGATATTGATAGGAGAACATATCGAAGCTGGAATCAAGAGCAGAAAGATTCAAGTAGAGTCATCCTCAAATGCTGCAAAGAGATCTTTTGGTGGTAAGAAAGAAGCCAATGCTGTATATGGTCAGAAAAGCCGTGTCAAAACTGATCGTACTCAATCTGTGGGGGCATTTGTGATCACCAATCCTGCACCCACGCAACCTCAGCGAAACAACGCGCGTAACCAGAACACACCACGAAGACAGTTTACAAAGATCAACATGCCTTTGTCGCAAGCATTGCAACACATGTTGAAAGCAGAGCTGATTACCTTGAGGGATCCTCCTCAACACATCAACACTTCCTCTCCGTGATACAATCCTATTGCCAAGTGTGCATACCACTCTAACAGCCCAGGGCATGACACTGACGACTGTAGGGCTCTGAAGAACAAGATCCAAGACTCCGAATGTGATCAACGCACCAATGCCTAACCATGGCAAAAGTTCCAATGCAATTGACAAGAATTATTATGTTTTTGATGTGAACCACTTGACTATTCCTCTGATGACTGTTAAGAAGAATCTGCTACAAGCTGGTGTCAACCCAGGATGCCCAGCAAATTGTCGTTGGTGCCCGTTAGCACCTGACGGATGCGCTTAGTTGAGAAGGCGTATTCAATGCATGATGGATAACCGAGAAGTGTTATTTCTGAAACCTACACCTGTGGAGAATCTGTGTGAAGACATGTCTAAGAATCTGAAGATCGAAGATGTGAGTGAAGCCGCACCAGAAGTCTGGGATACCTTGGGGCAGCCAAGTGGAAAGTTTGATTACATGGTGAAGTATACTGTTCCTGAAAGTTACAAGATTCCTATTGAAGATGTTAAGGCAACCGGATGGGGAGACGATTTCCCAGAAGACTATGTTGATGTAAACACAATAAGGGTCTCCTCTGCTGATCCTGCACCTAGAGTGGCACCTCTCATCATTACATCTCCCAGAGCAATTCCATACTTCTCTGACAAAGCTATACCATGGAACTATGGAGCTCAAGTTTATTATCATGGCGTCAAGCAAGACCCTTTGACCATTGAAGACACAGTTAAAGCTTCTGATCCTGACATCGACAACATCATCGGATCAAGCAAAGTAACCAGAACCGGAAGAGTGTTTTCTCCAGAGATCTCTCCTCCAAAAGACACTGCGACTTCAGCTCGCATTCCATCTATTGAACCAATTCCCGAAGCTAGAGGGAAAGAACCAGTGACACATCCTGCTCAGACAGAAGTACCAAAGGAAGTTGTTGAAGATACCTCCAAATAAGAAATGGAGGAAATTATAAAGATAATCAAGAAGAGTGACTACAATGTTGTGGAACAGTTGGGACAGACTCCGCCCAAGATCTCCATGTTGGCTCTACTATTATGCTCTGAGGCTCATGCTAAGGCCTTAGTGAAGTTTCTGAAGAATGCTCACATATCGCAAGACACTACTACTGATCAATTTGAAGTTTGTATTGCTAGCCTGGCTGCCAGCAACGGTCTAGGCTTCTCTGATGTTGACTTGACTTCTGCCGGAAGGAAACACAATAAAGCCTTGCACATCTCTGTTGAATGCAAGGGCATTACATTGTCTCATGTTTTGGTAGATACCAGTTCTGCTCTGAATATCCTACCGAAGAGTGATTTCGACCGACTCGATGTTGAAGGATTGATTTTGAAGCCGAGCGACATAATTGTGAGAGCTTTTGATGGTTCTAAATGAACAGTACTTGGAGAGCTCACTCTGCTAGTTAAAGTCGGTTCCCAGACTTTCGACTCCACTTTCTTTGTCATGGACATCCGTCCATCTTACTCTTGCCTACTTGGACGCCCTTGGATACATAGGGCAGGCGCTGTTACCTCTACCTTGCATCAGAAGCTGAAGTACCCAGTGAAGGGGAAAGTTGTTACAGTATGCGGTGAAGAGGAGTACATGGGTAAGCCATCTGCAGTCATTTCGATACCTCGAAATAGAAGGTGAATTCTTCGAAACTCCTTGTCAAGCATTCGAAACAGTTCCAAGAGTCATGCCTGTTGACTCTCCTGTCGCTCCCGAAGTTACATGAGTTCCGCCTAGGATGGCCTCGCTGAAGGATGCTCAAGCTGCAGTTGAAGAAGGAGGTAGTACTGTTTGGGGTCAGCTCCCTGATCTTCCTTTCAAATCTGACAAGACTGGTTTAGGCTTCACTACCAAAGGTCAGAAGATGATACGCCGCGAATGTGCCGACCAACTTCTCTTCCGCATCAGCAAGAATGGAGTCCATGCTATAGAAGACAACGACAGCGACCTCGACATCAGCAAGTGGATCTTTCCAACTCCCGACAACGGACTCAACAATTGGAAGACCGAAGACGTCATACCAATCTCCTTTAGACAGGAGTAATTACCTTTGTTTTTTGTTTTGCTTTTCATTCTTTATTTACGTTCAAGCAATAAACTTTAAAGCCTAGTGCCTTGCCCGGGGCATCATGGCTCGTTTGTGAGGGTTATCATCTATCATTTGCATATTTTCATTTAATAAAATCTTTGGACTTTTGCATTTTTGTTTTCGTTCCTTTCTTTTACTATATCACCCTTCAAAAAGCTATGTGTTCTTACACACACCCACGTGATACACTGCAGAATCACTCCGAATATCGTTGATAACAGCTTTGCTATTGCTAAATATGACTTTGATAATCCGATCTATCAAGCCGAAGACGAAGGTGAGGAAGATTGTGAAGTGCCAAGAAAACTTGTCAGACTGCTACAGCAAGAAGAACAGGTTATACAGCCACACGAAGAGCTGGTCGAGGTTGTGAATCTAGGTACTGACGAAGACAGAAAAGAAATCAAGATAGGAGCAGGTCTTGAGAACAATGTCAAAGAAAGATTGGTCCAAATGCTACGAGACTATATCGAGATTTTTGCTTGGTCATACAAAGACATGCCAGGTCTAGAAATTGACATTGTGGTACACCGATTGCCGACGAAAGAAGGTTTTCTCCCAGTAAAGCAGAAGGTTCGTTGCATGCGTCCTGAGATGTCAGAGAAAATCAAAGCTGAAGTTATGAGGCAGTTCAACGCCGGTTTCTTAGCTGTTACTTCGTATTCGCATTGGGTTGCGAATGTGGTACCCGTAACTAAGAAGGATGGCAAAGTACGAATGTGTGTGGATTACAGGGATTTAAACAGAGCGATTCCGAAAGACGATTTTCCACTTCCTCATATTGATGTTCTGGTCGACAACACCGCTCAACATAAGGTTTTCTCCTTCATGGATGGTTTCTCCGGTTACAATCAGATCAATATGGCTCTTAAAGACACGGAGAAGACTACTTTCGTTACACAGTGGGGCACATTCTGTTACAAGGTCATGCCGTTCGGACTGAAGAACGATGGCGCCACTTATCAGCGTTCCATGGTGGCATTATTTCATGACATGATTTACCACGGGATAGAGGTCTACATCAACGACATGATAGCTCGATCACAGACTAAAGAAGAACATCTTGACCATTTGCGAAAACTGTTTGACAGACTGAAGAAGTACAGACTAAGACTTAATCCCAACAAGTGCACCTTTGGAGTCAGATCCGGTAAACTCCTAGGGTTTGTTGCCAGTGGTAAAGGTATTGAAGTTGACCCCGCCAAGGTTAAAGCTATCCAAGAAATGCCAGCGCCCTGCACAGAGAAGGAAGTCAGAAGTTTCTTGGGACGATTGAACTACATTGCCAGATTCATGCACATCTAACTGCTACTTGTGAGCCAATCTTCAAGTTACTGAAGAAAGATCAAGTGGTGGAATGGAATGATGATTGCCAGATCGCTTTTGACTAAATCAAGCAGTATCTACAGAATCCTCCTATCCTGATGCCGCCTGCCGAAAGAAGACCTTTTATCATGTACTTGACAGTATTATAGAACTCAATGGGGTGTGTGTTGGGCCAACATGACGAGTCTGGTCGAAAAGAGTATGCAATATACTACCTTAGCAAAAAGTTTACCGACTGTGAAACAAGATACTCACACTGAGAAAACTTGCGCTTTAACTGGCTGCGACTAAGACAGTATATGTTAACTCACACTACCTTGTTGATCTCCAAGATGGATCCGATAAAATACATATTTGAGAAACCAGCTCTCTCCAGAAGAATAGTGATAAGTTCCAAAATTTAGTTATTTTGTATATATGTTTAGTGGCACTTATCGGTTCTTTTGTTGATATTCTTCGAATAAATCCCCCGCTCTTTGTATAAATGTGTACATAATAGAATAATTGATTATTTGTGTAAATATTGTATCATTTGATAGTTTTTTATCTCTTTTATAGGTATTCATTCATAATTAGAGCATTGAGTAATAAAGTGTCGAAGACATGGCTTCAACGCATGATTTTGAGCAATAAAAGAGGACACATAAAGCAAAGAATAAGATTTTCAAATATTTCAAAGTCATAAAATCTTTATATTTATTCATGTTTAGATAGAGCATTGAATAAGCTTTCCAACGCTTCAAACCGGGCGCAATTCCAAGTTACGGTTCTCAAGATATGGAAAAAATAAGATGCTGATTTTTTCGGAACATCACAGACCGCGCTTAGCGCGCCCTGCGATATCAAAATTCTTTAAAAGGGGCTAAAAACATATTTTTAGGTTATGGGTTGGATATTTTTGAGTCCTAACACCATTAACATCATTTTTTGATAGATTTGCTTAGAAAACAACATTGGAGCTTGCATTTGGATGATCCGGAGTCGAATCTCTCGTCGATTGATGTTGACAAACCAAGAAATGTTTGGTTCCTCTTCTTCTCTTCTCTTTGTAATATCTTTTGTTGGGTTTTATATGTATATCTACTCATAACTCATGTATATTTGTTGCCCTTGACGTTGTATAAAGATTGCTTTACGAATTTGTGTTGGTGATTGTCTTAGGTTTTTACTCTATGTTAGGGATTTGAGCTTTACTAGAGATAGATTGCTTAGATTCTTTCCTAGGATGATTATCTGTTAGTTTTTGAATGCTTGAAATGGGTTTAGAGCTGACATTCACTATAGAGTATCTGAACTTAATGCCTCTGCATTGGTGAAGCATGCCAACGATGGGTATGGAGCTGACGCAGTTGACTTCTGGTTGTCGAGGTAGGCTAGAAATGGATATCGAGGTGATTCGGGAGGATTCTCAATTTGGGTTAGAAATAGCTTAGGTTGTGAGAGGTATGTGATGACACGGACGAGTATCATAGGCCGAGTATAACATGGGTGGTAGATTTAAGTCTGTGACGGGTAGTTTACATTCGTTCCAGACAAGCTGTCTATCCTTTATACTTTTTGTTCATTTACTTTCTGTCTTTTATTTTTATTTCTTTTAATCTCAAACTCATTAACGCTAGAATTGTCGAACGACGAATCAATAACCAATCTCTGTGGACACGATACGATATAACCTAACCGGTATATATCACCCGGTAAATATAATACCAACTCTTTGGTTGCTCGTTATACCGCAACAACAAATAGCAAGATGGAAAATGATCTTGACCGAATACGACATCCAATATACTTCTTAGAAAGCGATCAAAGGAAGTGTAGTAGCCGATCAATTGGCTCATTAAGCCGTAGATTGTAACACCCCTTCTAAATAACCCGCGAATATACTAATTAAATTAGATTAAAATCAGAGTAACATGGAAACATGGATGTCACAATTAAAATGAAATACAAAAGTTTCAACTTTAAACAGTATTCATGCTCAAATGAAGGAATAAATAAAATACATTATTCAAAATCAATATCATGTTCTACACAGCGGAAAATGTCTCAAAACCGGAATAACTTCAATGCATAAGTATTCCCAAGATAAATTAAAACAATGTAGTATCAAATAAACTCAGCAAACAAACGTTTCCCCCAGTGTTACACTATCAGAGCATGACACTGACACACGCGGATAAAACACGACACAGCTCTATAAGCTATCCTCATCGACTCCTGAGCTGCTAACTTTAATATGAAATCATTAAAGTAAGGGTGAGATTCCTATCCAATATAGAATGCATTATACGTTCTTTAAATACAACAGAACAAGTCAATATATTAGTCCACTGTCATTAACATAATCATAGTTCAGTTCACAATTTCATTTCACACAACGATTATGCAAATATAATAATCAATGGAAATTGCAACACTGGAAACCATCCTAGCATGTTACAATCCCATATGCAATGCAGACTCTATGCATGTGGTACCAAACGTGAACCAAGTTCACCCACTGTTCCATTACACTCGGAAAACAACGTCAATCCATGATTCGCCCATAACCACTGGGTCAAGAATCCAGCCTCACTACCTCTGTTCCCTGGTAAGTTTATTGGCTCTACAAGTTCAATTCCACACAATGGGAATGAACCATAAACAATGCTTATGCATGCACCATAAAAGCATGCAACATCAATTCAACGGAATTTGATCACAACATAATTCCACATAATGCCAACATCAATACATCACTTGATAACAACTCAATCATAGTGGATAGCAGTCACAACATATAAGTATTAGTTCTCATTCACTAAATTAGAACTGTTCACAACCAATTCTACACCATTCTCAAAATATCAAAATTCACAAAATCGGGAATTCGACTCTTTTGAAAATAGTTTTCATAAAATAATATTTTTCTTATTTTATAGGGTAGTATTTTTAATTTAAGAAATACTTCCGAAAACGGCACTCAAATTGGAGTTACGGTTTAGAAAATATGAATTTTTAAAGTTTTAGGTATTTTGAAGTTCAACACAGTGGAACCCGGTTCCTCCCTGGGAGAACCCGGTTCCCACAATTCTCAAAAACACTCCCCCTGGAATTTTGTATGGGGAACCCGGATCACCCATATGGGGAACCGGTTCCCACGTTGAAAAATGGCTGATTTTGAAAATTTTGAACTGGGAACCCGGTTCCTCCCCGGGAGTAACCGGTTCCCACGACCTGCAAAATAAAAAACTTGATGTTTTGGCAGCATTATGTATCCCAATCCATTCCTTTTCATTCCCATACGAATTAATGCATCAAAACACCAAAATCCAACTAATACAACAACACATATCATGATTTCATCATTCTTATTAATCATCTAACACACTAACGGTTCCAATTCAATCCGACACAAATAGGGATAATCCTACAAACCTAGAATTATCTAATTCAAGTTTCCTAACATACCCAACTATTCAATTGTATCCCAAAACCCATAAGGCATCATAACTGAATGAAATCACCCCTTACCTCGCGATGATTCTTCAAATTTCCCGGCGTTGGCTTTTTCCTCTTTTCTCTTCTCTTCTCCAATCTCACGTATGATGAATATTCCAAATAACCTTCCTTTTTCTTCTTTTCATTTTAATATTTCTTTTATTATTCCAATAAAATAAATAAATAGTAATTAGTAAGAGTAGAGTATTTTACTCCTCACACCCTCTAATTACTGTTCACACCACCAACTCCCCTTTCCTTTAATTAATTTAATTACTCCAATAATTCCCAATATTAATAATTAAACTCTTAATTAAACTAATAATTAAAAATCTAATTATTTAAAATATTGAATTATTCGGGGTGTTACATAGATGACTACCAGTCTATGCAGTTCGAGTTTCCAGACGAAGATGTGTTGTTAGTTACTGATTGCGAAGAACCAGGACCAGACGAAGGACCTGAACAAGGATCCCTATGGACTATGGTCTTTGATTGAGCCTCAAACGCACTTGGAAATGGAATTGGCGCCATCATTACATCCCCTATAGGCGGACAAACGCCTTTCACTGCCAGATTATATTTCAGTTGCACCAACAACATGGCCGAATACGAAGCGTGCATCATGGGTATTAGAGCTGCTATTGACTTAAGAATCAAATTCTTGCAAGTGTATGGCGACTCAGCTTTAGTGATCAGTCAGATTAAAGGCGAGTGGGATACGAAGCATTCGAATCTCATTACATATCGAGAGCATGTGTTGAGTTTGATCCCTTACTTCGAAGAGATCACTTTTGATCACATTCCACGAGAAGAGAATCAGTTGGCAGACACATTGGCTACTATGTCATCTATGTTCAAGGTCAAATGGGACAACGAGGCTCCCCAAATCATCATTGAAAAGTTTGACGAACCAGCATACTGTTGTGAACTTGATACAGAAGAGAAACCTTGGTTCTATTAAGTGAGGAGGTATCTTGAGACTCAGAAATAGCCCGCAGGGGAATCTGTCAATGACAAGAAGTTCTTGAGAAGATTCGCATCCAAATTCTTTCTCAGCAACGACATCTTATATAAGCGCAATCACGACTTGTGCTTACTCCGTTGTGTAGATTAGAAAACTGCAGAACGGATCATGGAAGAATTACACGAGGGCGCATTCGGTACCCACTCCAGTGGACATACAATGGCTAAGAAGATTCTGAGAACAGGTTACTATTGGTCCACCATGGAAGCTGATTGTCACCGCTATGCTCGATCTTGTCACAAATACCAGATATATATAGACAAATTACACGTACCTCCAGTGCCGTTGAATGTTCTGACTGCTCCTTGGCCTTTCGCGATGTGGGGCATTGACATGATCGGAGAAATCAAACCCACTAATTCGAACAGACATCGTTTCGTCCTTGTGGCAATTGATTACTTTACCAAGTGGGTAGAAGCAGCCTCGTTTGCATCTGTTACAAGGAATGTTGTAGCTCGATTCATCAAGCATAATCTTATCTGTCGGTATGGAACTCCCAAAAGGATTATCATAGATAACGATTCTAATCTCAACAACAAAATGATCACCGAACTCTGCACGCAGTTCAAGATCAAACATCACAACTCTTCTCCATATCGGCCTAAGATGAATGGCGCAGTGGAAGCCGCCAACAAGAACATTAAGAAGATTATACCGAAGATGACAGTGACTTACAAGGATTGGCATGAGATGTTACCATTTGCTCTCCATGGTTATCGCACTACACTGCGAACATCTACAGGGGCAACCCCTTCTCTCTTGTGTACGATATGGAAGCAGTGCTGCCAATCGAAGTTCACATACCCTCAACCAGAGTCGTCCAGGATGCAGAGTTAGGCGAAGACGAATGGATCCAAACTCAGCTTGAACAGATCAACTTGATTGACGAAAAGCGAATCGCATCCATCTGCCATGGATAGATCTATTAGAAACGAATGATCAGAGCGTTCAACAAGAAAGTCAAACACCGAGTCTACAAGGTTGTTGATTTAGTAGTCAAGCACATCATTCTTCCACAAGGTGATCCTAGGGGAAAATGGACTCCCACCTATGAGGGACCATTTGTAGTCAAAGCAGTATTTTCCGGCGGAGCTATGATACTTAGCACTATGGATGGTGAAGACTTCCACACCCTGTGAATGCAGACATAGTAAAAAATACTACGATAAGCGAGACCCGCTAGGTCGAGTGGCCTAGGCAAAAATAAGGGCATCCTGGCGAACCAAAAAGGTTCGAGCAAAAGTTAAGGATATATACAAAAAATGTACACCCGGCAAGTCGAAAAGCTACAAAGGCGGCTTGGGCAAAAAAGGGTATCCCGATAGACTGAAAACCCGAAAGGGCGGTCTAGGCAAAAGTTAGGGATTTAAGCGTACGACTATGTCTCGTCCAAGATCATCTACCTACAGACTACAGACTACTATCAACATTCAAGATTTAAATGGCGAAAATCAATTTACTCACTTTCTACTGACAGCAAGGAGATGAGATAGTCGAAATATATGAGCACTAGCATAGTTGAAACTCGACGAGATTATTTCCCCATAGCTTTTTACTTTCACTGTATACAAACTGCTTGGCCATACGCCACCTTTCAAAATTAATGCAAATTCCTTCTTTTACAGTGTTCATTATTGTTGTCTTTTGCATAAAGTCCAATGATTTCTTTGAATGATATATGCATTTGACAATAAACATCTGTTCACAAACATACGAAAAGCGAACGAACATAAGTAATCACTATAGATCCTAGGAATTGAGATGACGACTAAAGTCACCAATGCATTCCCCGCAGGTTACTTTCACAAGAGTATAATCCCCACAAAGCCATCAAACCTTCTCCAACGAAGTATTAATCTTTTCCCGCTAGTGTTCCGGCATTTCAAGCTTCGTCACTGTAGCCCCCGAGCAGTGGTCTTAGTCAGCTTCGTCTTGTTACATCAGTCTCCGAGCAGTGACAGTTTATCTCATATGCACGGAGGTATTTATCCCTAGTAGAATATCTCCCAATGATTATCATTCCCCGACAACAACAGTTACCCAGACTCGAAACTTGGTCAGATAAGTGCATCAGAGGAAACCTATGTCTCTTTTATTCCCCAGTCAGAGGATTTTTTGAGCCTCATCGGCCTTACGTTCCCCTTCAGCATTACCACAGTACATCAGTCTCCAGGTAGTATTTAGATACTCCCCAGCAAGATCTACGCACAAGATCCCCGGCGGAGTACCTCCTAGCTTCTACTATCCTCAACAGGGTCTACGCACAAGATCCCTGACGGAGTACCTCCCAGCTTTTATGCTTTCCATCAGCATTAATATCTCGACTCGAAACTTGGTCAGATAGTACATCGGAGGAATCAAAAACATCTCTTTTCCCCCAAGTCAGGGTTTTCAACAACTTCATCCCCAATCGGAAGCCAAAATCCTCAGCAGGACGTACTCATCTTCTTCATGATGGATATGTTTTTAAATACCACAACATCTACATTCATACATTTTTCATAAAAATCATAAAATATGCATATATCATTCATACACATTGTCATATGCTCGCATGCATCATAATCTACATAAAACTAACTATACCCTGCCAAGGTTTTATTTTCCCCAGCAGGTAAAAGATATGTTTCAAATGAAAGGTCGAGGATTAACACCCGAAGCAAGACGGGAAATCCAATCTGAAAGACCGTACAAATCTTTTCCAAATGGAAGGTCGAGGATTAACACCCGAAGCAAGACGGGAAACCCAATCTGAAAGACCGTACGAATCTTTTCCAAATGGAATGTCCAAGATTAATACCCGAAACAAGACGGGGAACCCTATCTGAAAGACCATACAAGTTATCTTCCGGCAACAAGCATTGGATCAACACTCGAAGCGAGACAGGAAAGATATCCACATTCTGCCAAATATCTACCTCGGAATAGCCAGGACGAAGGTTTATTCTGACTCTCTCTTATTATCAACAACAACTACAGAGTCTAGCTTACGACTCAGTTGCCCCAGATGGCATCTTTAAGCCCATCTCCGACTACTTGTCGACATCTCTCCACCTTCAAAATGCTGCATATTTGGTTAAATACCAATACAAACCAATAACTTCATTCAAAGACGAGCGTGAAGTCTAACGTACGACTCAACATCAGTCTCTCCTGATGGCATCTCTAAGACCATCTCCGACGTTTCTCCTACTCAAGCGACGTTCGCGAGTCTAACGTACGATTCATTCCCCAGTGAAGTCTCCAACTTCTCCAAATGGCATCTGTAAGCCGATTCTAGTGCATCATCAACCAACAGCGAGTGAAAATTTTCAAGTGTACTCGAGTGCTCAATCATCTTCTACTTTTAGATCACGAAAGGCAAGCATGCCAATCTAACTCTTCCAGTACAAGAAAATTGAACAGGGGCAACTATTATACCCCAAAATTTTCCCTCCTACTTCTCAAGACATTTCACATATCCATACTCCAGGATTTCACTAGGGTTGACCAGACAAACCTTCTCCTAAGCAATCAACCAAAACTAGGGTTTGGCCATTCTCAAATCAAGGTGGGCCTCCAACATTTCCAGTGGTCATCATGCCTCATTATATGCTTCAAAGAATCTCCATGTCATGTTTCAAGCCTTACAAGTCAAGTTTCCTCAAACAATTGCTCAGATGGTTGAAAATTAGTTGTATTGGACAAAAAGTCAACTGTGGTCAACATACAGTCAAACTTCATAATTTTTGGTCAACATCAATATTTTGAAGTGATGTTTATCATTTGATCAAGGGTTGATCATGATTCATCAAGAAAAGTCAAGAATTGATCAAAAGTCAAAGTTTCTAAATTGGGCTTTCTTAGACAAAAGTCAACAGAACTTTGACCAGGCATAACTTTCACATACTTTATCAGAAATTTTTCCACCACAGCTCATTTTGAAGAGGATTCAATTCTCTATAACTTCATATCTCACAAGCTTGGGCAGAAAATGTTTCATTTGGAAGTTATGGATCAAAACATTACAGGTCATTTTCAAAGTCAACAAAAAGTCAACTTTTTGTAAAGAAGTGTTCATGAGCATGGAAACTTCAATTGAGATGAAACCAAAGAGGTTGTTTAGAGGCATTTTGAGCTTTCTAAAAAGTCTAAGAACACCCAAAAATGTTAAAAATTGAGCAAGATACACCCTGCACAAGTTGAGCATTTTTTAGGAGGTGCACAAAGAGAAATACTTGACAAAATCCAAAATTTTGCAAATGGGCCTAAGTTTTCTTGGTTCAAACATGCTCCTTAGCTGATTTGGAACCTCCAAGCCCAAGGCCATGAATTTATCTTTTATTTTCTATTTATTTTGGATTTTTAATCATTTAAAAGCCAATTTAATTAAAATAAAAGGTAGAAAATGAAAATTAATTGCAAGGTGGATTTTTCTCTCATTCTTGAGATCCAAGCAAGCCATACAAGCTGTCAATTTCGAAATTGCATTGATTGGAAAAGGAATTGATTGAGATTTAATCAAAAAAGGCAATATTTGGTTTCATTCCAAATCAAATATTTTCTCATTGATTGGCATATAATTTCTTGATGATTCTTGACCTAATTCACTCTACTATAAGTACATAATGCATTCACAAGCACAAGGGACAAAAATCCTTGCCTCCAAGAACCCTACCCAACCTCAAAAAACCCGTGTGATACAAGCAATTGGAAGCCAGGTTTTCAGTCGAATTCAACCAATTCTAAGCACTCAAACACATACCTGGAGGTCCTCTGATCCATTCCAGACCCTCACAGATCACAAACGCATCCAAAAACACGAAATTGCACATCACGGTTTGCTTCAAAAATCTCATAATCGAATTCATAGTTACATGTATTTTAAACGTATTTCGATTATATATTCATGTTCATGATGTTATTTGCAAGCTATCTGGGTCGTTTAATTGATTTTTAAGTGCAGGAATCGTGATATGCCATTGTTAGGTTTTCCAAGCTTCAAATTAGGATCCTTCGATTTAGGAAAAATTGGCCAAAACTAGGGGCATATTCTTGTTCAGGAGACCAAACTGAATCGATCAATGTATGTGATTTTGGAAATATGTAGGGGTTTTAGTGACGAACGAAGCCGTCTCTATAGGTTGTTGCTACGGACAAAAACCGTAGGTAAAAGCCTGTGTTTAAAATTTCAATCGAGGAAGACGATGGAGTTTTGGCGCGTGATCTGGCATTCAGAATTCAATTTCCTTTAAAACGTTTTTGTTTCATATTGCTAACACCAAGTGCAGGTTGGTCCAGTGGTGGAGGCGTGCGCGTGTGAGAGGGATGTCACCTATTTTTTTACACTTTTGCAAAACTTACCAATTTTCTTATTTTCTTCATATTTTTCCTTTTAATTTAATTTCTTTTCAAACAATTTTCTAATGCATTAAAAATCACCAAAAAAATAATTTCTTTTTGCATTTAGGTCAGAAAAATGTTTATTTAATTTTTGGCATAAAAATTAATATTTTTGCATGCATATTTTCATTAATTGTTAATTAACCATAAAATTGACTTTTAATTATTTTTCCTTACTAAAACCAATCCAAAAAATTGTTCTATCATCTAACTAGGATTACTAACCTAAAAATCTTTTCCTAACTCAAAAATCTTTTTTTTACTAGCATTATTTTCTCTTATGCGAAATTCCTTTCTTTTTCCGATTATTATGTATCTGCTTCTAGGTTGTAATAGTTAGGATAATTTTCTCGCATTTCTTTTTTTCCATATTATGTAACTGCTCATGGGATGTAATAGCTTAATTAGGATTTACTTTCCGCACTCCTATATTATGTAACTTCCCCAAAGCCATGTAATAGTGTAAGACATTTACTTTTCCGCACTTTACTTTCCGCAATTTACTTTCTGCACCCATATAAACTGCTAGTAACTAGGCATGTATGGCAAGATAAAAATGAACATAGATCACTTCTAATTCCAAGATAATATATCTGAATCCAACACACTCTCCTCACACATGCACCCCCTAGGCTATTCTCTCTCGTTGCCTTTCGAATAAATGGTCAAGTCCCTCGAACGTAGAGGTATCCTAGCACCGTTGCCTACAAACATATCATCATAGTCCCTTCGATACAAAGATCATAGTCCCTCGACGTGGCCTACGAAAACATGATCTTGTCCCTCGATTGTTGCCGATGAAAAGTGATGATCGTCCCTTCGAATGTGCTAGGATACTCCTACAAGTTGCCTTCTATGATCATCCGATGTCCCTTCGAATGTCCCTTCTACATCCAACGAATAGGGTTACCTACCAACTAATGGTACGGATAGCACTATTCTAAAGAAAAGTAAAATAACACGGAAACGACCATTCTGAGTAGGTAATAAGACTTTTAGTTGCTTGCTCCATCAAAACAGCTTTCTCACACCTCACACTTTTACAAAGTTAAAACACTTTTTGTCAAAACGAAACATTTCCAAACACTTCGTATACATTCCAGCGTGAATCATTACGAAGTCAAAGCGAAATGCCTTTTCAAAAACATTTTTCAAATACACACAAAGAAAGCAAATTTTTAAAGTAAGCTAAAGCAACTAAGAGCTCGTAGATAACTACGGATGGAAAGGGGTGCTAATACCTTCCCTTTTCATAACCTTCTCCCTTACTTAGAATCTAACGAAGGTCTTTTTCTGTTCTTTTCACCTTCCCTTAATTGGATAAAAGAAAAGTCGGTGGCGACTCTTGCTATCCGCAACATTTGCGATCAAAAGCAAAACAACTCCAAAGTCAGTTCTCCCACCGTATTACACTTGGACCTCAAGAATGAGAGAAAATCAATCTTGTATTTAATATTTTGATTTTACATCTTTTATTTTAATTAAATTGGTTTTAAATGAATAAAAATCCAAAATAAATAAAAAATAAAAGATAAAAACGTGGCCTTGGGCTTGGAGGTTCCAATTCAGATGAGAGACAAGTTTGAACCAAGAAAAATTAGGCCCATTTAGAAAAAGTTTGATTTTTTCAAGTATTTCTCTTTATGCACCTCCTCAAAAATGCTCAACTTGTACAATTTGTATCTTGCTCAATTCTTGACATTTTTGGGTGTTCTTGGACTTTTTAGAAAGCTCAATATGTCCTCTAAACATCACTTTTGGTTTCATCTTCATTGAAGTTTCCATGTTCATGAACACTTCTTTGCAAAGAGATGATTTTTTGTTGACTTTTAAAAAGACCTGTAATGTTTTGATCCATAACTTTCAAATGAAGCATTTCTAGCCAAAGCTTGTTAGACATGAAGTTTAATAGAATTGAATTCCCTTTAAAATGAGCTTTGGTAGAAATTTTTTTGATAAAGTATGTGAAAGTTATGCCTGGTCAAAGTTCTGTTGACTTTTGTCTGAAAAACCCTAATTTAGAGACTTTGACTTTTGATCAAATCATGGCTTTTCTTGATGAATCATGATCAAACCTTGATCAAATGATGATTATCACCTCAAAATATTGATGTTGACCAAAAATTTGAAGTTTGACTGCATGTTGACCATAGTTGACTTTTTGTCCAATATAGTTGATTTTCAACCATCTGAGCAACTAGATGAGCAATTTTGACTTATAAGGCTTGAAACTTGATATAGTGATCCGTTGAAGCATATGATGGGGTATGAGGACCATTTAAAGCACTATAAATCCATCTTGACTTGAGAGGAGCAGAACCCTAGCTTGGATGGATTGCATAGAAGAGGGTTTGTCTGGTCCACCCTTGTGAAATCCTTGAGTATGGAGTTGTGGATTGTCTTGAGAAGTAGGAGGGAAAATTTTGGGGTATAACAGTTTCCCCTGTTCAATCTTCTTGTACCAGAAGGGTTAGATTCGTATGCTTTCCTTTCATGACCTGAAGGTAGAAGATGATTGAACACTCGAGTACACTTGAAAATTTGCACTCGTTGTTGTATGGAATTGTATCGTTAGTTGACAATGCGCTGGAATGGGCTTATAGATGCCATTTGGAGAAGCTGATGCTAGAGAGTGAGTCGTACAATAGACTCTGTATCCGTCTTTTGGATGAAAGAGAAATCGGAGATGAGCTTAAAGATGCCATCCAAGGTGATGAAGATGTGTAGTCAGAGATGGGCTTAAAGATGCCATCCGGGGAGAAGAAGACGTGTAGTCGGAGATGGGCTTAAGATGCCATCTGAGGCGGTTGATAATAAGAGAGAGTCAGAATAAAACTTTGTCTTGGTTATTTCTGAGATGAATAGTTGTCAACATACAGATAGTTTTCCCGTCTTATTTCGGGCGTTAATCCATGATCTGTTGCTTGGAAATAATTTTCATGGTCATTCAGATGGTTCTCCCGTCTTTTTTCGAGTATTAATTTTTGACCTTCCATTTGGAAAATAGCTTTTACCTGTTGGGGAAGTAAAATCTTGACAGGATGCGAGTATATGATAATGCTATGAATAATTTTAGTATGATATATGCACATGTTATGACTTTTATGAATAATGTAAGAATGTAGATGTTGTGGTATTTCAAAACATATCCATCTTGAAGATACTTATTTAAGTGTCTACTATCCAAAGATAAGAAGGGAACCTTCGCCTCGACGGGATAGAAGATACTTAAATATAACACAAGCCCTATTTTTGGCCCTAAGATACCATGCAATGCTTAATGTTTATGCAATGCAAAAGGAATGAACTTCATGGTGGAAACTGTAACACCCCAAATTCTACCCGAAAAATATAAAGAAAATCAGAGTATTTTTAATTTTTCATACAACACATGGGATGCCACACTTTCATCTTTAACAACATAAACATAGAATATACATAACACCTTTATTAAATAGGGGATCACATAACACTTGCTTCAGCTTTTAAAACAAAACAACCTTTTATTTATTATGCAGCGGAAATTTGTAAGTATTCAAATCAAGTAACTGATCATCTTAATTCAATTAAGACAACTTGAAACATCATAGTACTTTTTGTTATCCAACTTAAAGTACAACATTAACAACAACGACTGAAAAACGACATAAACTAAACATCCCCCCGAGTGCTATGTATTAGAGCAACTAGACCGGCTTTGGCTAGCAGCAACTAAATTCTTCATTCTAGAATACCAGCATGTTACCAATATAAAGGCAATGGCGAACAAATAGAAAGGGTGAGATATCAAAAAATATAAGAAAAAGTATGATAACTAATATATTAGATCTAGAATCATACAACATTCACCGCTTCAACCAACTACAATATAACAATCAACAAAATAACATAGTGAATAACAACCATTATAATAACTTTTATCATCATCACATAAATCATCACAATTTATCACAATCGTCATATATCATCATAAAAAAACACATAACCAATGAACTCAAACCAACATATTCGACACAATGTGACTCAACTATGTATGCATGTGGTACCAACACGTTTTGTTCGTAATTAGGAACATTGGCTAAAGCCCTCATCATTTTGGCAAAAGCCCTCGTCATTTTGGCAAAAGCCCTCGTCATTTTGGAAAAAGCCCTCGCCATTTTGGCAAAAGCCCTCGTCATTTTGGCAAAAGCCCTCGTCATTTATGCAATGTATGTGACTCGACAAAAGACAACACATACACACAGCAACACATCAACATCATCAAAATGGCATAAGCCCTCGTCATTTTATTTACCAAACATCGGAGGTAAACCATCGTCATTAACATCATCCCATTTTGCATTATGCAAATCATCATCAACAAAAATCATGCATTCACAAATAGGAAACATTAATCAACAATATTAACAATTCAATTAATTCCGGTTACGGATTAATATTCACCAAAATATACTCGTCATTTTATTTACCAAACATCGGAGGTAAAACATCAACAACAACATGTTTTGCATTATGCAAATCATCATCAACAAAAATCATGCATTCACAAGTTGGAAGCATTAATCAATAATATTCACAATTCAATTAATTCAGGTTACAGATTAATATTCACCAAAATATACTCTTCATCTTATTTACCAAACACCAAAGGTAAAACATCAACAACAACATGTTTTGCATTATGCAAATCACCAACAACGATTCATCAATCTCCAAAGTCATGCTTCAAACCGGTGAAAGTGAGGAACATCCAAAAGTAAGCAAATTTCTCAAAACAGCATGCATGATCCGACTCATGGGTTCTTAGGTCGGCTCATGAGTGGAAGATTATGGTCTGGCAATGCCTGGGAAGGCGCACGCCTTCTCCATGCATCGACTCATACCCTATTTCAGAATTTTCTACTTCTGGATCATCAGAAGTTCTGCACCATCAAAACTTCTGCCCCATCAGAACTTCTGCACCATCAGAAGTTCTAGACCATCAGAAGTTCTTCACCATCAGAACTTTTGCCCTATTAGAACATCTGCACCATCAGAAGTTCTGGACCATCACAAGTTTAGCACCATCAGAACTTCTGCCCTATCAGAACTTCTACACCATCAGAAGTTCTGGACCATCAGGAGTTCTGCACCATCAGAACTTCTTCCGTATCAGTACGCACCATTAGAAGTTCTGGACCATCAGAACTTTTGCCCTATAAGAATTTTGCACCATCAGAAGTTCTAGACCATTAGAAGTTTGGCACCATCAGAAGTTCTAGACCATTAGAAGTTCTGCACCATCAGAACTTCTACCCTATCAGAACTTCTACACCATCAGAAGTTCTGGACCATCAGAAGTTCTGGACCATCAGAAGTTCTACACCATCAGAACTTCTGCCCTATCAAAACTTCTGCGCCATCAAAACTTCTGCCCTATCAGAATTTCTTCATGATCAGAAGTTCTGGACTATTAGAAGTTCTGCACCATCAGAACTTGTGCCCTATCAAAGCTTCTGCACCATCAGAAGTTTTGGACCATCAGAAGTTCTACACCATCAAAACTTCTGCCATATCGGAACTTCTGCACCATCAGAAGTTCTGGACCATCATAAGTTTTGCACCATCAAAACTTTTGCCCTATTAGAAGTTCTGCACCATCAGAAGTTCTGGACCATCAAAACTTCTGCCCTATCAGAACTTCTGCACCATCAGAAGTGCTGCACCATCAGAACATCTGCCCTATCAGAACTTCTGAACCATCAGAAGTTTTGGACCATTAGAAGTTCTGCACCATCAAAAATTCTTCTCTATCAGAACTTCTGCACCATCAGGAGTTCTGGACCATCAGAAGTTCTGCACCATCGGAACTTCTACCCTATCTGAACTTCTGCACCATCATTAGTTCTGGACCATCAGAAGTTCTGCACCATCAAAACTTCTGCCCTATCAAAACTTCTGCACCATCAACACTTCTGCACCACCAGAACTTCTGGACATCAATTATACTCAACAAAACTAGTCTTCTATTTTATTCTGCTATGGCTATTTGTTCGCTACATACCACATGTTAAATTCACTATTATAATTATTATTATTATGACTCCAACTATACTACTAGAACATGTGTTCATCATACTTAAAAGGTTCCTAAAAGTAATGCCAAAACAACTACCTAAACCATGTCTTCCCCTTACAACTTCATCTCCTTCATCATTTTCCTTATTTTTCCAGCACTACGTGTTCTAACAGTTCAACCCAGAATCAACTTATTTTCCAAAAATACAACTTCTATCTACTAATATAGTTACACACATAATCACACCAACACAGTACCAGCAACAACAACAACAGACAGTGATATTTTCAATACTGATCTATCAATTTCATCACAAAATATCGAATCTACAGTGAATTTATACACCCTAAATCCCACATAAAAAATCATCATACAATTGATTATACAAGTCGAATCCCACCCCTTACCTTTGGATTGGAGAGAGCTCGAAAAACCTTATCGGAATCGGCAACTATCAGACTGCAATTTGAGCTTTTTCCCCAACTTCTAGCAAAGCCTTATTCCCAATTTCCTCTTCTGCTACGTGATGTTCTCCTTTTCTTCTCTACTGCTAGTGTACATGATATTTGTTTTGTTTTTCTAAAATAATGCCACTTCCAACTACTACCTAAGCCACTTAAAATACTAGTGGGCCACTAAACTCTTATTGGGTCTACTATATAACTAACTCATCTATATTTAATTAATAATTCTAAAAATACTAATACATTCTAATAGTATCTCTTCAACGTAATCAACTTAATTAATTCTTCAACTACCCGAATAAAAATCCAACTTTAATTTAATAATCCAATAATTAAATCCCTATATAATTTAATTAAATAATTAATTAAATTTGGGGCGTTACAGAAACAGGACACCACTAAGGAAGCAAACAATAATAAGGTCACTCTAAGAGTGACAACTCATCCAAGGAAAACGAACTACTGGGGAAAAAAGCTCGATCTCATGGGAGAGACAAAAACATGACTCCACTGGGGAATGGGAACTCAACTTTGATAGGGTAAACCCCAAAGAAGAGACATAATAATATCAACTCAATACAGGAGGAGGAAACAAAGAGGAAATAATAGCAGCGATCCATAGATAGACGATAAACGATCTCCTCACAGAGAATTTAGCAAAAACAAGAGAGTGACGCCGACTTTATAGAGATAGTAAACTATCAATCCAAAACAAAAAAAATAGAAATGTCTCCAACCAAGATGTGGTGAGAAAGCAAAGTCGACAATGGACTAAGTTTCTTAAGAATTCTGGCATTTCACCATGGACGAGATGAAACTTCTTTTTTTCTTAACCAAAATATTTCAAAAGGATCGTTTAGACCATGAGTTAAGATCTTGTTCACTAGAGCATTCAGAAGAACCTTCGACAAACTACCTCCCATAATGACGAGGCTACCATTCGTCGGAAAAAGAAATCTTGCCACAAATGGCTATCGGAGTCATTCTACAATGAGCTTGTAATTCACCAATCGAAGATAAACGGATAATTAGCAATGAGCTTGTAAATCACCCAAAGGAATACCGCAGAGAAACATTCGTTAATGAGCTTGTAAATCACCCAAATATATGTTCAACAATGAGCTTGTAAATCACCCATCGGAGATAAACGGCTAATCAGCAATGAGCTTATAAATCACTTAAAGGAAAACCGCAAAGAAACATTCATCAATGAGCATGTAAATCACCCAAAGAGATGTTCAATAATGAGCTTGTAAATCACCCATCGGAGATAAACGGCTAATCAGCAATGAGCTTGTAAATCACCCAAAGAGAAAACCGCAAAGAAACATTCATCAATGAGCTTGTAAATCACCCAAATAGATGTTTAATAATTAGCTTGTAAATCACCCATCGGAGATAAACGGATAATCAACAATGAGCTTGTAAATCACTCAAGGGAAAAACTCAAATAAACATTCATCAAGGAGCTTGTAAATCATCCAAGGAGATGTTCAACAATGAGCTTGTAAATTACTCAAAGTAATACCGCAAAGAAATGTTCAACAGTGAGTTTTTAAATCGCCCAAGGGAACTTCCAACAGTGAGTTTGTAAATCACCCATCAGAGATAAACGGCTAATCAACAACGTTCTTGTAACTCACCCATTGGAATGCGGAAAAGAAACGTTCAGCAGTGAGCTTGTAAATCACCCAAAGAGAACTTCCAACAATGAGCTTGTAAACTACCCATTGAAAATTAATGGCTAATCAGAAATGAGCTTGTAATTCGTCCATTAGAATGCCGATAAGAAACTTTCAACAATGAGCTTGTAAATCACCCAAAGAGAACTTCTAACAATGAGCTTGTAAATCACCCATCGGAGACTTCAAAAATAAGTCTTCAGCCTGCTGGAGAGATACGGTCAATCTACCAAGAGAGATTCCTCGTGTAATTACCTAAAAGAAATCAAATTGGAATTAACATACTTGCTGGGGAAAATTCGCAGCTCAAATAAAGAGACCATCACTTGCTGTTAAGAGAAGATTGTAATACTACTACTGGAGGATGAAAATGGACTTCTTGGGGAACACCAAATTCACTTCTGCTGAACAGATGAAATCTTCCTGAAATAAATGCGCTCCCCATCTAGAAAACATAGTCTAGAGAGACCAAAATAATAATGTTGCTTGGAGACCAGAATTCAAACTATGACCATGTTGGGGAAAGAGATTTGAATGAACGAAGGGTCGAATAAGAGAATTATTCCACGAGGGATAACTTAGTGGGGAAAACGAAAGGATAAACACTTTCTGCTTAAAGATGACACTTTATTGGAGAGAGGATATATACTCTACAATAATATCAACAAAAACACCAATGTATGCGAATAAGCAATGATTTGAAGTTCAGCTATGCATGACATATATATGAATGAATGTATGTTGACAAAACTGCCACAATGCATTGGGGATAACCAGAACAAACAAACATATTCCCTTAGGAATAAACAAATAAAATAACACTTGAGTAAACACTACACTCAAGCAAGTTGCATCCAAAATGGAAACCTAAGGGAAAGTAAGCCACCCACTGAGGAAACAATGTCCTACTTCAAGGCTTGACTTCTCTCGAGGAAACATGGCTTGAAGAAATAATCAAATCACGAGCATATAGCAATAAACCAAAATATTACAGGGATACAACATGCTTCTTCGGGCTTCACTTGGGAGTATCACAACTATGTTCAACACCAGGAACAGTGGTTGCACGAACTTCTCTGGGAAGATTCAAGCAACTTCACGGGGATAATAAACCTAGAGGGAAATATCATCCTTGGTTCATCTGGGGAAGTAAAAAAGTTAATACCATAACAAGAAGTCAAGTTTGTGGGGATTTTAAATCAAACTCAACACATGGTGAGAGAAAACCCAAGAACTTGACAATTGTTTCAACACTTTTTAGAAAGGATATTGCCCTGGTCTAGATACTTGGGGAATTTTAATTATTTAATCAATTAAAATTTGGAGAAAAGAGAATCTATGTGTATGGAGTAAAAGCCTCTAATTATTTTTTTATTACTATTATTATAGAATAATAAGAAAGAAAAAGGAATTGGAAACCAAAATTTGGAGAAAAGAGAATCTATGTGAGAAGAGAAGAAGAGCAAAGGAGGAAGAGGAACCTAAAGCTCGAGAGGGATTCAAGAAATTGGCTAAGGTAAGGGGTGATTGCTCTAATTATAATGTATTATGAGTTTTGAGAATGATAGAATAGAGTAAGAGATTACGAATCCCAATTTAGGATTTTTAGGTTAATGAGTTTTGACCCTAAATGCATGATTTTGACATTCTTGATGCAATTGGTATTGTAGAGTTGTGGTATGATGTTGTGGTGTATTGTTATGGGATTAGAATCATGTATTGGGATGTGTTTTAGTGTTAATTATGTATGGGTTCGTAATTGGAACTATTGGATGGATTGGGAATGAAGAATGTTGTCAAAATAGTGATTTTCTGCTACAGGGGTCGTGGAACCTGGTTACCCTGTGGGGGGAACCGATTACCACTATGTATCTTACTTGAAAAACTGATTTTTAGGTCTGGGAATCGGTTCCCCTATAGGAGAACCCGGGTTCCCCATACATTTTCCAGCAACGTGTTTTCACATGGTTGTGGGAACCGGTAACCCCCCTGGAGGAACCCGTTCCCACTGTTACTTTTTGAAAAATACTAAACTTTAAAAATTCATAACTTTCAACCCGTAAGTCCATTTTAGTCGCCGTTTTGGATGTTGTTTCTTAAATTACATACCCTATTTTATAAAATGAAGAAAATAACACTAACTAGATTTTATTTTGAAAAATTATTGATTTTCTGACTTGTGGTTATTCGTATTTTGTAAACTTGATGGGTAGGAAATGGTTGTTGTTTTGTGATGATGTATGTGTGCATATCAATGGTTGTATGCTTATGTTGGTGATAGCATTCTTAATTGATGAGTAATTACTTTGCATGTTATGCTATGGGTGACGTACAAGATAAATGATTGCATTATGTTTTGGTTGATGATGTTGCATGCTTGATGATGTGCATGTTTATGTGATTGGATGTGTTCATGATAAATGATTGTATCATGTTTTTGGTTGGTGAGTTCGGTGTTGTTATAAATACATGAGATGGTTGTATTTGTATAATGATGATAGTGATTACGGATTGATTATGTAATCGCTTGTGCATATTGTATGCTTGGTGATGGTTCATGATGGTTGTTGATATCATGTGTTATTGTTGATGTTTCATGCTTGGAAGGAAGGATGCAAGGTTGTATCAGCAGTTATTAGTATCAAGTGAATTTTCGAGGACGGAAATATTCTAAGTGGGAGAGAGTTGTAACACCCCATATTTTCAATTATTACTAAATTGGAATTTTAATTATTTAATCAATTAAAATATGATATTTGGGAATTATTAGAATATTTGAATTATTGGAAATAAATAAAGAAAACGAATTGGGCTTATGTGGTGATTAGTAGAGGAGAAGGGTGTATGGAGTAAAAGCCTCTAATTATTTTGTTATTATTATTATAATACGAAATGAGTGGAACGTGTCTCTTATTTATAGGATAAGGAAATAGAATCAAAATGAGGGGTGAATGATGACATTTGAGTGGAAATCATGCACACTCGTGTCCATGAAGAAAGTGTGACCTTATATGCATCAAAACTCAAGCATTCCTTGCATTTTGATGTGCTAATTAATCCTGGGAAGTTTCTAATCACAATTAGTCACAAAATTAAGGCTTAATCTGGCTTAAAAATGAGTAGTAGCGCAAAATGCACAAACTGGTCGTGTGCTCGAAACACATTTTAACACAAACTTTGAACTGAGGCCAAATCAAATTCCCTCGTGCGTTTTCCCATTTTACTTGAGCCAAATGAAGTATTCAAAAATTAGAACACAATACAAAAAGAATCAATTCCAATGGACGCTTGAATTGAGAGGTGTAGCCTTTAGGATTTGTGAAAAAACACTAATTTTTCAGGCTCGACCTTGGTCAAGCATGCCAACTTTCTAAAATGACCTATAATCTTTTCTTTTCAAAAATTATCTTCCACTAAAAATTTTCTATTTCCATTCAAAGATGAAATGAAGTAGATCTCTCAAGGAATATTTGGCAACAAGAATCATCCAAAAACTCCAAAAATTGAGAAAGTTATGGCCTTGTGAAATTAATGAGAATTAGTGAAATGACCTATAATCGTTTAACTTCTTCAAGCAACTTCCAAACACTTTCAATCTTCAAAACTTGTATGGAGATAAATTTCACACCTAAAAGATTTTTGTGCGCAAAGAATTACCTCAAGGTGATAAGTGATGATCAAGATATGATCTCTTGAAGTTGATTGACCAAAAATTGAGAAATTCATCAAGGACTTGTAATCTTTTGACTTCGTAGGAAAATTTCCAAGTTTTTTCTTTTCTTACCAATTAAACTAAGCTGTATTAGACATGCTTAGGTTCATTGTGGAAGAATAATAAGCTCAAGGAGACAAGCGATGACCAAGTTATGATCCTTTGAAGTCATACAAGAGAGATGAAGTATCAATCTAGAGAGTGGGCAATCATAGACCTCTAAAATAATCTTCTCACAAATGAAACTTCTTGGATCAATGAATATTAATATTATAAGTCCTTTTAAGAATCTAATGGCTTTGAAATTATCCAAAAACTTCATACAAATGCCAAGATATGATCCTTAGAAGTACAAAACCCTTTCAAGATAGATGGCCATAGCATGGAGAATTCTTCAAATTTGTTTATCTCTTTCAAACATTAAGCATATACTCAAAGTGAGAGACCATGGTTGATGACAAGAGAAGTCTTCAATGGGAGAAAATGCTTTCAAAAATCTTTGAAAGTTGAGGAGAGAAGGCATGGAAATAAACACATGAACCTATTGACTCCTTGAGTAAGAAACTTGTGCACCATTCACCTACATCGCAACATCTAGAAGATAAATGATATACAAATCATGATTATCCAAGTATAAATTAACACTCACATACGTTCAAAGGTGCTTGGTGATCTCATAAGGGCAAACCAAAAGACAAGAGAAAGAAAGAGAGAGAGAGAGAGAGAGAGAGAGAGAGAGAGAGAGAGAGACCATTTGATCTTTGTATAATGCAATGGTATAATGTACGAGTGAATCTTAGGGGGAAAAATTGGGGTATAACAGCTTCCCTTATTTAAGTGTCTTCTATCCAGAGATAAGAAGGGAACCTTCGTCTTGATGGGATAAAAGATACTAAATATAATACAAGCCCCATTTTTGGCCCTAAAATATTATGCAATTCTTAATGGTTACGTAATTTAATATGATGATCTTCACAGGGGCAATAGAACGTCGTTGGGGAAGAAAAGATAATGAAGACACGCTAAGAAAGACAACTCATCCAAGAAGACGAACTACTGGGGATAGAAACTCAATCTTATGGGAGAAGAAAAAAAACATGACTCCATTGGGGAATGGGAACCCAACTTTTTATAATAATATCGACTCAATCCATGAGGAGGAAGCAGAGAGGAAATAATGGTAACGATCCATAGATAAACGATGAATTATCTCCTCACAGAGGAGTTAGCAAAAACAAGAGAATGACACCGATTTTCAAAGATAGTAAACCATCAATCCAAAACAAACACCAAAAATTGATTTCGACCAAAAAGTGGTAAGAAGACAACATCAATAATGGACTAACTTTCCTAAGAGTTCTGGTGTTTCACCAATGATGGGATAGAACTCTTTCTTTAATCATGATACTTCATAGGGAAAGGATAATAAACTAACAATTTGTCAGCGAGTTAAACTTTGTTCATTGGAGAATCCAATAAATATTCAACTACCTTTCATAAGGACAAGGCTGCCATTCATTGGAATAACAAATTTTCAATAAACTACCTTTCATAAGGACAAGGTTGCCATTCATCGGAACAAAAAATCTTTGACAAACTGCCTTCCATAAGTATAAGGCTTCCAATGATCTGAATAACAAATCTTTGATAATCTATTATCCATAAGGACAAGGCTGCCATTCATCGGAATAACAAATTTTCGATAAACTACCTTCCATAAGGGCAAGGCTACCATTCATCAGAATAACAATCTTCGGTAAACTACCTTCCATAAGGACAAAGCTGCCATTCGTCAAAACAAAAAATCTTCGATAAACTACCTTCCATAAGGACAAGCCTTTCATTCATCGGTAAATAAATCTTCATTGTAAATGGTTATGAGAATCAATCAACAATGAGCTTGTAAATCACCCAAAGGAACTTCCAACAATGAGTTTGTAAATCACCCATTGAAAATTTCAACAACAAGTCTTCAACCTGCAAAAGAGATACGGTCAATCTATAAGGATATATTCCTCATAGGATTACCGAGAAGGAATCAACTTGGAAAATAACAAACTTGCTGGGGAAAAACGGCTGCTCAAAAAAAGAGACCTCCTCCTACTGTTAAGGAAGAGGGAAATGTAATAATGCTGTTGGAGAACGAGAACGAACTCCATGGGGAACATCTAATTCACTTATGCTTAGGAGATAAGGTCTTTCTGTGCCACCTAAATGTGTCTCTCTTATAGAACTCATAGTCTGAGGAAATAAAGATACCATTTGGGAGCCAGAATTCAAACCGTGACCAAACTGAGGAAAGAGATTTGAATAGGCGAAGAGTTGGGGTAAGAGAGTTAAGACTCTATTCTTCCACGAGGGATAACTCAGTGGGGAAAGCGGAATGACCTTTCTCTGCTTAAAGTTGACACTATATTGGAGAAAGGGTACATACTCTACAGGAATATCAACAGAAATATAAATGAATGCAATTAGACAATGAATTGCAATGTATTCTATACATGATGTATGTACGAATGAATGAATGAAGACAAAACAGCCACAACACACTGGGGATACCAGACCAATTAAACATATTTTACTGGGAACAACACTTGAGCAAAGACTACACTCGGCCAAAAGGCATCCAGGACGAACATATTCACAATAAAATAACCATTGAAAGGAAAGCTCTCAATCACCAGGTGGCGCTAACTTTCCAGAACTGCAAGCATATTGCAACCACCTTCTCAGCTTTACTAGGTGAAAATTTCATTATGCCTTAACAGAGTCGTATCCATTCACGCTCTTCTGGGGAGAAATCAAGATACTCCATGGGGATATCCTGTTTTGCACTTACGTCTCATGCTTGAAAGAAAATTGCTGCAGGGATCCCATCGAGACCAACTTCAACATTATCAATCTTGTTTACGATTAGGACTGTGTCAATTCATCCTTTTGCTTCACATTCAAATTACACTCACTTAATTTGCAAAAAAAAATCATAAGTATGTTATAACAAATCCGTTTGTTTTGAAATATATTTTCAACAATAAAAGAATATTTTTATAAACTGAATAAAATAAGATTGCAAGGGAATTGGATAACGGCTCAAATTTTATTGATAGAATGGTAGCCTGCTAATAACATGACTCCATAGATGATTACATAGTTTTGAAAAATGGTAAATACATGGAAAAGGTAAATCGAAGAACAATGAACATTATTCTCCATAGCAACTTTGAACTCCTGTATTGTAGTCTGTAGTTGAGGTATGAAGATAATCCATGCAAATTGTTGCTTTTTCGATCAAGTCTTGTCTAATGTAGTTACTTGCCATATAAGTCCCGAAATTTTGCCTAGACTGCCCTTGCGGGTTTTTAGCCTACCGAGAAATTTATTTTGTTTATGTCTCTTATTTTTTACAAGACCTCCCTTTCAGATTTTCAGCCTACCGAGACGCTCTTTTTTTCCTAAGCCGCCCTTTCGGGTTTTCAACTTAGCGAGCTTTTATTTATTTAGGCAAATTATTTCTTGACTACATCAACATTCAAAGGACGTGGGAACTCCTTTCCATCGATAGTTTCAAGAATCAATGTGTTGTGCCCCAATTTTTGCCCCTAAGATTCATTCATACTTCATACCATTGTATTACACAAATCTCTCTTATCTTTGGGTTTTCCTTTGGTAGATCACCAAGCACCATTGAATTTATATGATGGTTGATGTTTGACTAACAATAATGTGTGTATACTTCACTCTCTAAATATTGTAGGTGAATGGAGCACAAGTCTCTTATTCAAGGAGTCAATAGGTTCATCTGTTTATTTCCATTCCTTCTCTCCTTAATTTTCAATATTTTGAAAGTATTGTCTTTCATTGAATACTTCTATTGTCATCAACTATGGCCTCTCATCTGGAGTATATGCTTCATGTTTGAAAGAGATCATCAAATTCAAATAATTTACCAATCTATGGCCATTTACCTTGAATTAGGGTTTTGGACTTCTGTGGGTCATATCTTGGTGTTTGTGTGAAGTTTGTGGATGATTTAAAAGTCATTTGATTCTTAAGAGGATTTATAATGTGAATATGAATGAATCCAAGGAGTCTATGATTACCCACTCTCTCTATTGATGCTTCATTTATCTTGTATGACTTCAAAGGATAATAAACTTGGTCATCCCTTATCTACTTGAGCTCATTTTTATTTCACAATTAATCTAAGGATGTCTAATACAACTTAGTTCAATTGTTAATAATATAAAATTCTTGGAAATTTTCCTATGAAGTCAAAAGATTACAAGTCCTTGATAAATTTCTCAATTGTTGGTCAATCAACTTCATGTAATCATATCTTAATCATCATTTATCACCTTGAGGTCATTATTTTTGCACAAGAATCTTGAAGATATGAAACTTATCTCCATTTAATTTTCAAAGATTGATAGTGTTTTAAAGTTGCTTGAAGAAGTCAAAAGATTATAGGTCATTTCACAAATTTTCCTCAACTTCACAAGGCCACAACTTTCTCAATTTTTGGAGTTTTTGGATGATTCTTTTTGCCAAATGTTCTTCGAGAGGTATAATTCATGTCATCTTTGAAATTCAAGAGCAAATTTTGAGTGGAAGATCATTTTTTAAAAGAAAAGATTATAGGTCATTTTTAGAAAGTTGGCATGCTTGACCAAGGCTTGGCCTGAAAAATTAGTGTTTTTTTCACAAATCCTAAAGGTGACACCTCTCAGCTCAAGCATCCATTGGAATTGATTCTTTTTGCATTTTGTTCTACTCTTTGAATACTTCATTTGGCTCAAGGAAAATTGGAAAACGCACGAGGGAATTTGATTTGGCATCGGTTCAAAGTTTGTGCCAAAATTTGTTTCAAGCACACCATCAGTTTGTGCATTTTGCGCTACAACTCATATTTAAGACAAATTAAGCCTTGATTTCTTGACTAATTGTGATTAGAAACTCCCCAGGATAAATTAGCACATCAAAACGCATGGAATGATTGAGTTTTGATGCACATAAGGTCACACTTTCTTCATGGACACAGGTGTGCATGATTTCCACTCAAATGTCATCATGTACTCATTTACCCCTCATTTTGATTTTATTTACTTCTAATTATTTTGTTATTATTACTATAATAGAATAATAAGAAATAAAAAGGAATTGGAAACTAAAATTTGGAGAAAAGAGAATCTACGTGAGAAGAGAAGAAGAGCAAAGGAGGAAGAGGAACCTAAAGCTCAAGAGGGATTCAAGCAATTGGCTATGGTAAGGGGTGATTGCTCTAATATAATGTATTACTAGTTTTGAGAATGATAGAATAGAGTGAGAGATTAGGAATCCCAATTTGGGATTTTTAGGTTTATGAGTTTTGACCCTAAATGCATGATTTTGACATTCTTGATGCAATTGGCGTTGTAGAGTTGTTGTGGCATTGGAATCATGTATTGGGATGTGTTTTGGTGTTAATTGTGTATGGGTTTGTAATTGGAACTATTGGATGGATTGGGAATGAAGAATGCTGTCAAAATAGTGATTTTCTGCTACAGGGGTCGTGGGACCCGGTTACCCTGTGGGGGGAACCGGTTACCACTGTGTATTTTACTTGAAAACTTGATTATTGGGTCTGGGAACCGGTTCCCCTATAGGATAACCCGGGTTCCCCATACATTTTCCCGCAATGTGTTTTCACATGGTTGTGGGAACCGGTTACCCCCTGGAGGAACCCGTTCTCACTATTACTTTTTGAAAAATACTAGACTTTAAAAATTCATAACTTTCAAACCGTAAGTCCGTTTTAGTCGTCGTTTTGGACGTTGTTTCTTAAATTAAGTACCTTATTTTATAAAATAAAGAAAATAACAGTAACTTCATTATATTTTGAAAAATATTGATTTTCTGACTTGTGGTTATTCGTATTTTGTACACTTGATGGGTAGGAAATGGTATGTTGTTTTGTGATGATGTATGTGTGCATATCGATGGTTGTATGCTTATGTTGGTGATAGAATTCTTAATTGATGAGTAATTTCTTTGCATGTTACGCTATTGGTTGTTATGCTATTGGTGACGTACAAGATAAATGATTGCATTATATTTTGGTTGATGATGTTGCATGCTTGATGATGTGCATGTTTATGTGTTATGTGATTGGATGTGTTCATGATAAATGATTGTATCATGTTTTTGGTTGGTGAGTTCGGTGTTGTTATAAATACATGAGATGGTTGTATTTGTATAATGATGATAGTGATTACGGATTGATTATGTAATCGCTTGTGCATATTGTATGCTTGGTGATGGTTCATGATTGTTGTTGATGTTTCATTCTTGTTGATGTGCGTGCATATACATTTGGTGGTAGATAATTCCCATTGTGTGGAATTAGTGAGTTGGCCAATATCGGTTTCCAAGCTGGAATGGATGGTGACGTTTTATCTGTGTTCGAGTTGGAATAGAACAGATGTTAATGTTGTGTCCGAGTTGGAATGGAACAGTATGTGAATTTAGTTCACTGTCGGTACCACCTGCATAGAGTCTTGCATTGCATTTTGTATGGATTATAACATGACAGGATGGTTTCCAATTTTATAATCTAGTTGTTGTGTGTGATGTATGTTTATGATTAGTGTTGTGGAATGAATGAATAATTCTGATTATGCTGAATAGGGTGGAATAATAGCTTATGAAATTCTGTTGTTTTATGAATTTATAATGCATCTTAATTATGATGTAGTCTCACCCTAACTTTGATGATTTCAGATTGAAGCTTTAGCGGCTTAGGCGTTAGTGAGGATGGCTCGTAGAGCTATGCTATGGCCTGGTCTTGTAAAACTGGGGAACGTCTGTCTTTAGAGTTACTATTAAACTCTTCAATTTTTTAATTGTTTTAGTTGGATAATTATTTTGATAGATTAAGGTGTTAACCTTTTAATGGTATTTGATATTTTGAATTATTTGAGTTTTGAATAAATAATTCCGCTGTGTTAAACATGTAATTCATTTTGATTTGAGCTATGTTTCCCATGAAAGCATGACATTGTATTGAAAGTTTACTTTCAATCAATTGTGACGCCCTTGTATGCATGTTAAACTTTGAATTTTATATATTATTCACGAGGTATTTAGAAGGGTGTTACATAATTTCCCTAGATGAGTTGAACACAACATACTCTTTGCTTAACTACTTCTTCTTAACAACATGCTCTTTTCTGATACTCAAATATAAACTTCCTTGATTTCAAGCATTTATTTTACAAGAAGGAAATGTTTACTCTAAGAATGATAATTCTAATGCAACAATTATGTAAGTCTTGAAGATTTTTATTAAAAAGATGTCACAGACCTTGTGAGGGAATCACTAGCCAGGATGCGACATTGATTTGTTTTGTGTGAAAGATAACAAAAGCATATGATACCAACACAAAAATTTAGCAAAACTCATGGGATTCAGGAAACGGTATCTCATTCGAAGTATGCTTTCGAAATAAACCCTGCTTCAATTAGGACTTTTGAGGGTTGTAACGTGGCCTGGTTCACGGTTTAAAAACAAAGGATAAATGCTCGAAATTTATTTGGTGCCCACCCATTCTTCGTGATGTTCTCCATACCTATGTTCAGTTAACTCAATAAGCGCACTGATTTCTCAAGAGAAGTTTATGATGGTTGAGGAACCGATGAGGTTTTCTGGACACGGTAGTCACTAACCTTTTTGCTTTTGGTGTTTGATCACACGACTTTGTTCTTCACTGAGGATCTTATTTGATTATCCTTGCCTTTCTGGCTTTCCAATTTGCTTTCCAAAGATTTTCCCTTTCTTTTTTATATTCACACTTTTTTTATCAAATCGTGTGATCTCAAGACTTTGATTGATTGGAAGCGATTGTGACTGTCTGAGTCCTTTATATATGAAACATACCCATTGGGGTATCGTCTTCCTTTGATGCACACCGTTGACAGAAGGAGATTGACTGATATGGTTTCTCAACCTTTCGGAGGATAACCATTGTTGTATCCTTTGATGTGCACTCTTGATGAGTTTAGAACGCTCAGTCAGATCAACTGAACACTACCTTTTCCCGGGTCAGAAATGAGGGTTTTTTCTAAACAGAAAAGAAACTCCTACTTCAAGGCTCAAAGGGGTTAACGAGGGTCTATCTCCCTTATATCTCTGGTGTTTGGGGATTTGAAACAATGCATGTACATCATCAACAGGGTTTTATTCAAAAGCATACAACCAAAATTTTTGCAGTTTTATTATCATCATCCTCTCTCCAATTTCTGCCTAGGTGAGAAAATTGGTAACAAGTTGGTATCATAATGCAGAAAAACAATTTAAATAGTAAAAATACGAGTGAAACGAATGGATTTGTTCAAGACAATTTAAAAAGTAAAAATATGAGTGAAACGAATGATAAACAAGAAAGATTACAAATGAAAAAGCAGTAGAAATGTTGATGAACTGAGAAGACTTCTCATCCGGACTTGTGCTGAAGGAAAAAAATTCAAACTTCTTGGATTTCCATCAATAGAGATTCATTCATACTTTGGTAGAAGATTGATTTGAACCTTAGAACCAACAACCTTAAACGACAAGATACCATTTCTTTTCAACTTCTGGACTTCTGCCTTCAAGGGAAACCAATTTTCAATGTCATGCCCAGGGCCACCTTGGTGATAGGCACAAGTTTGATCTTTATAAGTTTTGAAAAGTATTTTTCCGGAAAATATTTTTGTATCGTATCCACAGAGATTGGGTGATATTACTTTTGTTCTATAGTTACTATCGTTTCAAGTTTACAAAGTAACAAAGTTGTTTTGTTTGGCTAGTTATCTTTTAATTTTTGAAGTAAGATTAAGACAATAAAAATATGATTTTTATAAAATAAAAAAGGTTTGCCAAGATTGGGGTTCACTATCCCAACTTCATACACTTCCTTGAAACAAATATGTGAACTCAAGATTATTGAACATTGATCGGAAAAATAGCAAGTGTACTATTTTGCCTCTTGTAATAATAGGGAAATTCCCCGAATGTCGATCTCGAGGACTGCGTAGTAAATACCTATTCGTGCTCTTAATTCAATTGAACAAAAACAATGGTTGGGTTGATTTTAAGACGTTCAATTACGCTTGTAACAAGTAATGACTGATGAAATATAGTGAGAATGATGCTAGGGTGAGTGGTTGATTTAACAAAACTATGATCCGAATTCAGATTCCCTCATTGCAAATGAATACTATCAATTACTTATCTCTAGAATGTTCTTCCTTAAGTCCTTAATGAAGACACTATTAAAACCCTAATCCTTGCTCAAATGTCCATTCAAACAAATCTTAGTTTTAACCATAAAAATATCAAGATTTAAAGTGATTAAAAGAGTTCCTAGTCCTAGGTGAGACTCCTAATAACCTAATTGTGTAGAAACCCTAACAATCACAGTCCTGCCAATTGTTAGTCATAGATATAAATGTATTTGTCCGATACATAACCATAAGAACACCACACAATTAAATTGAAATAGGTAAACATGCATTAAGGAAATCAATCATCAGAATTCACAACATCATCAAACGGGACCACCCCTAGCATTGGGGGTTTAGCCTCATAGTATCGAAGAAAACATGGCATAAAAGTTAAACATTACAAAGAAGAGTGATGACTTTGATCTTCAATGGTGGCTGCCCTTGAATCTCGCCGTCTCGAAATCCTCTCCGTAGCGTTCTTTTCTCGATATCTTTTCCTAATTTCAAAAAGTCCCGTCTCTTTCCCAAAATCCATTCTAATAGTCTCAGCCACATCCCAGTATTAGCCAAAGTCCAAAATGCCCTTAATGACAAAGAAAAGATCCAAAGCTCAAAAATAAGGTTTTCTTCACGCGTCCAACAACACGGGCCGTGTTGCTGAACACGGGGTGCCCGTGTTGGTCTTAAACTCAGAAGAGATGTTCCAGGTCATTCAACACGGGCCGTGTTGATGAACACGGGTGCCCGTGTTGATCCACTGCCTTGTGTCATTTTTTATCTTTCCCTTTGCTTTTCAACACGGGCCGTGTTGATTAACACGGGGTGCCCGTGTTGATCCTCTGACTTGTGCAATTTCGCGCTTTCCACTTGCTTTTCAACACGGGCCGTGTTGCTCAACACGGGTGCCCGTGTTGATCCCTCTGTAGCCTCTAATATTCTGATTTTTTTGCACTTCTTTTGTCCCGATTTGTTCTGTTTCATTCTTCTAACCCTGAAAACATTTAAACACACAACCAAAGCGTAAAATGCGATAAAAAGACATATAACACTAAACAAATAAAAGAAATGATAACAAAACTCAATGCTAAATGACTGTGTAAAATCCACCGATCAAACATCTTCTAGTATCCTCTCAATGACATTTATTTCTAAATGAGATTGTGATATTCATTATATTAATCATTAGACGATTTCTCCATCTAAATATTAATCTAACAATCCTTAAAGTTTAATACAAAAGAAAAGCAATAAGTAAATTTATTTCTACAACTTATACATTACCTGAGAGAATACCTTTGGTCAGAATTTGAATCATATTTGTCAATAATAATCCAACTCAAAATGTTCAACATAACACAAAACCTTCAATCTATATTCATAATCAAATTGTTCACATACAAGGATTTAAAGGAAATACATGATAAATTAGGAATATCTACTACCTCCAATATTTCCAAAGTGGGGTTTAGTTACTCATTTCACTTGTTGACAGCATAAGAGATAGAGAGAATTTCTTCCCCACACCAATATTATGTTCTTCCAACAATGAATGATAAATCTCCAAAAACCTCTCTCTAAGTTTTCATATTTTCCAAAATTGTAATCATTAACCTTTTTACATGCAACCATACATTTTCAATAACCTAAAAAGGGACGCAAGCAAGGGACGCGGCGCGAACTTGTATTTTGACTTCTTTGAAACAAACACAGTTCGCGGAACCAACAAGTGGACGTGGCGCGAACTGAGTTAAATTGAACTTCGTTTCCCTTTTCGTTGGTTTGCCTTGCAACTTGCCTCAATCTTCAACTTCTTTCTTGCTTCTTCCTATATTGCTCATACATCCAAAACCTCCTGTCCACAATTTCTACACAACTAAAAAACAAAGTGAAATACCCACTCAAAACATAATTAAAACAAAAGTAATTACATATTTACTAAATTGTGTGAATAAAAGTATGGAAATTTAATGAAACTAGGTTAAAGGGACCAATAACAATGTATGAAAATTAATACTATTTGGTCCCTAACAACTCTCCCCAACTTACCATTTTGTTTGTCTCTAAACAAAAGTCTTTCGCCCAAGTAACCAAATTAACGCAACAAGATAAGGAACATGAATCATTCAAAGACACTCGATTGGTTCAAAAGTATATGGCATTTTGAGATCCACTTACCTCAATACCAAGACGAAACATGAACAAGATAATGGTTGGGTGCAAAGTACAAACCAAGGAATTCAAAGCAATACATGTCAAAATTGAATCAAACCTACACGCATCATAGTAATGATGAATATCATGAGGGTTTTCTTTCACTCATCTGAATAATTAAATCAATAACAACTCGAATCATGCGGCCATCAAAACAAACATCAAATTATGTGAAAAGTGAGAATCAAGAGGTCTTTCATATGTTGTAATATGGTTTAGGGTACAAAGAAAGGGTGATATCAAGGGAAATCAAACAAAAATGTTATTCCTAAGGGAGCATTCCCATCAATTCAAACTCAATAACAACTTTCTTTTTTATCCAATTTTTCTTTTCTTGTTTTTCAACAACACGCAACCGAGAGCTCTTTTCGTACTTGAAAATTATCAAGATTTCTCATTTCACTTGCTCCATGATTTCAAAAGTGTTCTCTTGTTTTTATTATTACTATTATTATTATTATTATTATTTTATCACTTATTTTCACTTTTTCTCAAAGTACCACAACTTTTCTTTTTAATCAATTCTTGTTATTCTCCCCAACTTTAGTGTTCAAACCAATAATGATGCAATAATGCTACCTATAGGACAAAGACAAAAATGCAACCAATTTGGTTGAATTTTCAAATGAAACAAAAAATTAAGATTCATTCATTCATAATATTTTCAATTGAATTTGCAATTATCAATTGAATGAATCCTAATACAAGCTCAAAGGGGTTGACTAAGGATCACTCCTCACAAGGTTAGTTGATTTTTTTGACTAAGTGGTTTTTCTCAATAATAAACAATGCCTCTATCACTTTCACAATTTTCACAAAAATAGACCAATGCATGATTTAGCATGATAAGAACGAGTTAAAATAAAATTCGGTATCCCGTATTTAGTGCACAATGGAAGGTTACCTCATAAATGGCTAAGTTCTATTTTGATTCAAGTTGACATGTATCTCAAAGAATTTATGATATGAAATTTGCACAAACCATCAAGATATTCATGTAAAGTCTAGAAATCGGTAAAAGTGTACCTTGAAGTGTCGAGTACCAATCTTATCATCACCATCCAAAGTGTCCTACATTCCTCTCTTGTAATAGTCACTTGGTTCCTTCAAGCCTAACTTAATGAACAAGAACAGTGAAACAAAATGTTTTTGAAAATATGAGGTACCTCAAATTCCATAAAACCCATTGATTTTACTCAACACAATCAAACATAAACATACAATTAACCGAGAAGTTTTAATAGTGAACTAGAGCCACCAAGAGTACAACATAAAAAAAATGCCATAAACAATAAAACTAAAATTAAAAGATGTTCCTGCGGTATTAAGCAGCAAGTAAAGAGTGAGGTATTATTTTTACCGGGTGATATATACCGGTTAGGTTATGTCGTATCGTGTTCACAAAGATTGGTTATTGATTCGTCGTTCGACAATTCCATCGTTAATGAGTTTGGGATTAAATTGGTTGTAAAGAAAACACAAAAAGTAAATGAACAAAAAGTATAAAGGATAGAAAGCTTGTCCGGAATGAGTGCACACTACCCGTCACAGACTAAAATCTATCGTCCATGTCATACTAGGCCTACGATACTCGTCCATGTCATCACATACCTCTCACAAATCAAGCGATTTTTAACCCAAATTGAGAATTCAACTGCATCACCTCAATAGCCATGTTTGGCTTACCTTAACAACACAAAAGTCAACCGCGTCACGCGTAACGACTATCTCTAGCTTGAAACAAACAACACAGAGGCATTAAGCTCATATACTCTAAGTAAATGTCAGCTCTAAACCCATTTCTAGCATTCAGAAACTAACAAATAATCATCCTAAGTAAGAATCTAAGCAATCTATATCTAGCAAAGATCAAATCCCTAACATAGAGTAAAAACCTAAGATGACCACCAACACAGATTCATAAAGCAAACTTTGTACAACGCCAAGGGTGAAAAATATACATGAGTTCAAGGTAAATATACATACAAACCCAACAAATAGAGAAATACATAGAGAGGAGAAGAGATAAACCACAGATCTACAGTAGTTTGTCAGAGCCAATCGAAGAGAAATCCACCTCCAATCATCCATAAGCAAGACCCTAGTGTTGTTTTCTAAGCTATACTATCAAATATAAAGGTTGATGGAAATGGGGATCAAAATCCACCCCAAAAACATAACGTAAAAAGTGCTGAAAATGAAGTTATAAAACAAATCTCAGACGACTGCGCTCAGCAGCGAGGGCGCGCTCAGCGCTGTCCTCAGATATTTACACGTTAAACTGACCTAAATGCTGCTCAGCGGCCTCTAAAACTAAGTCTCTGCCGCTACAGTAACAAAGCACTCAACACGCTCCAAAATGCGCTTAGCGAACTTGCGCTGAGCGGCCTCACCGCGCTTAGCGGCCTCTCCTGAGCAAAACTGGTATTTTATTCATCAAAACTACGTCTTCGGAGCCGTGTCTTCAACACTTTATTCCTGGATGCTCCAACACGCACAAATACCTACAAAAATACATTAAAACTAATCAAACGGTGCATTATGTACACAAAATACAATAAAACGTATTTACAACAAAAAAATGGGGTTATTCAACAATTATTAAAAACAAGAACGGATAAGTGCCACAAAACATATATATACAAAATAACTATATTTTGGCACTTATCAACTCTCCCTAACTTGACACATTGTTTGTCCTCAAACAAAGTCAAATAAACCTAAAGAAACAAAAGACGATAATCAAAGAATCACGAATCAACAAGTTTTTAAAACGGAAAACAAATGTATGGTTCAAACGATAAGGTACACGACAAATACATACTTACCATAATCTTACAACAATAACATATAAACAAAACAAATGCTAAGTAAAAAAATTATGCAAAACATTCTAAAACAAAACAAGCTCAATCATGAATGACACCTAGCAAAAATTCATCGGTAGATGAAGAACACACAAAGGTGAGGGATAAAAAACACTCCTCCACAATCTTGCAAACAACAGACTAAATTATGCATTCATACCAAAAACTCAATTGAAAATACAAATGCAAGAATCACAAGGGCTTTTCAAGGTTGTAATGTGGCTTGGTTAACAAACAAGTGATAAGTCCTAAAGCTAATCGAAACAAAAAGTTGCCTAAACCTAAGAGAGTGATCAACTCACAAAGTTTCAAAAAATACAATTCTAATCAAACTTCTTCTTCATCAAAAATTCCACACCAAAACACCTCACTTATTAACACAATGTTATTCATACTCTTTTTGTTTTTTTTTTAAAGCTTTTTTCTTCTTCTTTTCTTTCTTTTTCTAATCTTTCTTTTTCACATTTTTTTCTTTTTCTTTTTCTTTTCCTTTTCTCTTAACCTCATACCAACCATAATATAAGTACATAAACATTCCTCTCCCCAACTTGAATTCAACCAACATCATTATGTGAATACTCCCTACTTTCTAAGGCAAGGTAAAAATTCATACAAAAACATATAGTTGAGGGTACAAGAAACAAAGAAATCCAAATCCATACAAAAAAAAAGGTGAATTGACACTCATAGACAAGCATCAAGTTTAAATAAATATGGATATTGATAAAAGCTCAAAGGGGTTAACAAATGATCACACACTCACAAGGTGAATTGAGTATTTGGCCAAGGTAGTTGTGCTCAAAATCAAACAAAATGCCTTGATCATTTTCATGCAATCATACAATCAACACAAAATAAAAGATTAAGCATAATAAAATCTAGTTAAAATAAGAATTGTGGCCTCAAGCATCTGTGAACAATGGAAAGCTTCCTCACATTTTTGGGTAAAAAGGGAACTAAAGTGACTCAATTCATGAACAAGTAATGCAAAAAGAATGAATGGCATGGTAATTATACAAATGATAAATTTCCTAAACATGTTATGTTATAGAAAGCGATAAACGAGTACCTGACGTGTACCAACTTTGAAACTATCATTACCATACATCTGCGAGTTGAAATGACCAAACTCAGAAAATCACCAAATGTAACCTCAAGCTACCGAACCAAAATTTGAGTCCAAACAACAGCAAAAGAATTATAAAAACAATATTTACAATATTTACAACCAACAAAACTCCTCAAGCTAAACACGGTGAGCTTGCGGGTAACACAATTTGACAAAACAAAATGAATACAAATAACAATATGAAAATGTGGTGAAAATGAATTAACAAGTTGAAAAGTGAAGATTCAAAATTAAGAACAAGTCCTATTTCAACTTGTTAAAACACAAGTCACCACATACATAAACAAACATAAACAAAACATGCTTGTTTTACGTCGTAAGCTCGACGCCTTTATTGTGCGAGCTAGTATCCTCCTCTCATCATGCCATGGTATTGTCACACCGCGCAAACCTAAAGAAAGTGTCCTAAAAACCACACAACAAACGTTATGAATACGAGACAACTTACAACAATACTTAAAAACAAGGAAAAACACACATATGTACAAGTATGGAAAGTAAACACACAACATGTATAACTAACAATATACAAGTTCATATACAAAGTCTATACGACATATACATTAATTACAAACTCAAAAAAAAAAAACAGAATTATCACAATACATAAACAATAAAACCAATCCCCGACAACGGCACCATTTTATTCCTGCGATATTAAGCGGCAAGCAAATAGTGAGGTATTATTTTTACAGGGTGATATATACTGGTTAAGTTATATCGTATTGTGTCCACAGAGATTGGTTATTGATTCTTCGTTCGACAATCCTATCATTAATGAGTTTGGGATTAAATTGGTTGTAACGAAAAGACAAAAAGTAAATGAACAAAAAGTATAAAGGATAGACAGCTTGTCCGGAACGAATGCACACTACCCGTCACAGACTAAAATCTATCATCCATGTCATACTCATCCTACGATACTCGTCTGTGTCATCACAGACCTCTCACAACCAAGCTATTTTTAACCCAAATTGAGAATTCAACTGCATCTGTAACGCCCCGTTTTAATTAATATTATATTATATTAATATTTTTGAGTTACCGTTTGAAAATTGTTTTGGCGACGAGAATATTTATATTAATCAATATATCTATTAATATATTTGGCGACGTTTCGTTCGGTCCGGTTTTTATTCTGTTCGGTTCGGTAAAATATTATTCTGACCGATATTTAATTCCTCGGAATTATTTTAATTAATTGGATTAATAATATTATTAGATATTATTAGTGTGTTAATTAATGAGAATAGATAGGGGTGTGAGGATCAATTGTGTAGAATTGGGTTTACACCCTTAGCTTGCTAGTAAGAAAATAACATTATAAGCCACTTTTCCTCATTTTCTTCCATTCCAACACCATAAGCCAAAAATAGAAGCTTAGAGAGAAATAGAGGGTTTGAAAGAAGAAGAAGAAGAAGAAGAAGAAGAAGAAGAGAAAGAGAAAGAGCAAGGTTTCGAGTTGTTGAATCATCAAGCATCATTCATGCATTTGAGGTAAGGGGTTTGATTCTCCATCTCATATAGTTAGGGTTTGTTAGATATATTTTGGATTTGGGGAAAAATTGATAGGTTGATTCATGAGTTTGGTTGATTATTGAAATAACTTAGAAAGGTTGAGTTAGGAGTATATATTATTGGGTGTTTCATCGCTAGTTGTAGAAATTAGAAGTTATGGAATGAAGAAAATATGAAAACTGTAAAACAATGAAAAACCAGAAATGCCTGTAACTTGAACCGTGGAGGAAGAAGCAATTTGGTGGAGGTTGGAACATGGGGGAGGTGCCCACCTCAAGCTGAGGGGCGGCTGTCCCCCTCCCTAGGGCGCACGCCTCCAGCCATTTCCAAGCAAGGGACGATCGTCCCTGTAATGCTAGGGGGTTGAAACGGAATTGTGTTGTTTCTGTTTTCTGTATATTATGTTTTATGTTTTCTGCAGAATAGTTTTTCTGCATAACTTTTGTTAGCTAGCTTCTGTTTCTCTCCAATTTTCTTATTTCACATACTCCTAGTTAGTATTAATAAAATATAATTAGGACATAAGTTAGCCGATTAAATTTGGAACCCGATTATGTTCCGATTTTCCGATTCTGGTAATTTCGGCGACGGAGCAAGTTACTCTGAATTCAACGAAAATTGACGTGCTAGCTAAGTTCGACGTGTAGAACGTAGTGGTGAGGTTATTTTTTCGAAATTACGAGTTTTTACGAAACGACCCCAAATAGGCCAAATTACGATTTAATTGAATCGGATTGCGTTTTAGTCTATTTAAGGCACGTATGGACAATCCGATTGCGATGTTGATGATTATGATTAATGTCGGTTATTAGGAATGGTTTTCACGACGATTATTGAGGTTTGACTATTTTTCCGTATTCGGAGTTTGGTGAAATAAATTGATAGTGATGTGGTGTGATTAAACATGATGTTTGCGACGGTGTATTTATTAACAAATACTTGACGATATGCGATGCAATGATATGTTTATCTTGATGTGGATGAATATGGCGACATGGACTTTATGTCAATTTTGATGAGCGATGATGATGTTTTTTTTGTGTTGTTTTATTGTCGAGTCACATACATTGCATTGGCGACGAGGGCTTTTATGCCAAGCGACGAGGCTTTATGCCAAGCGACGATGGGCTTTATGTCAAGTGTTCCTAATTATGGACAAAGCGACGGGTACCACATGCATAACATAGTCGTGTCTCATGGAGTCGGTTATGTTTATGTTGAGTTGTTTGGCATTGAGTTTTAATTGATGGACGATGTTGAATTGCGATGATATATGATGCTTTGTTTGGTGATGATCTTTATGATGAACATGAAATGAATATGACTTGATAATTTCATGATAACTAGGCGATGAATATAAATGATGAGTTTTGCGATGATTTGACTTTGATGAAATGCTTAATACAAATATGATGTGATGATGTTTGTGACGATGGGCTTTTATGCCAAAAGCGACGATGGGCTTTAGCCAATTTGTGATGATTTTGTTTATGTTGCTTATGTTATTAGCATTGTTTGATGTTGTCGTTTGATGTTGTTGTTTGATGTTGTTGTTTATGATTGTCGTGTTGATTAATAACATATTGACTTGTGATGATTTCATGGTGATGAAAGGTTATGTGTTGTGGTGATGATTTATGTCGATGAGGTTATGGCGATAAAGTGTTGATTATACACATTAGAATGACGATCAAAGTGAGTGAGATTTGGATATGTGTTGGAATGCACTTATTAACCTATATATTTTATAATTCCAAAACTATATATATGTTATCATGCCTTTAATTATATGTTTTGGAGTATCTCACCCTTTACTTGTTTCGCCGTTACCTTTATACTGGTAACTTGCAGGTTAGGAAGACGGAGTTTATAGCTGCTGTTAGTCGAGTCGGTGTCGCTCTGATACGTAGCACTCGGGGGGAATATTTGTGTTGTCTTGTTGTTGTTCTTTTATTGTTATCTCCTTGTGAATAAGAATCATACTTTATGAAAACATGATTTAATGAGGAAGTTTAATAAAGATGTTTTGATTTCTAAGAATCAATTTATGATTTCCGACGATGCTATGTATCCGAGATTTATACTTTAAAGCAAACTGTTTAAAGTGATTTGGTTTTGAAGGTTTGACGCCTCGGTATTGAATTTATGAGATTTTATATTACTCTGATTTTTCATATAAAACCTTGGGTAATATTGGGGTGTTACAGCATCACCTTGATAGCCATGTCTGGCCTACTTTCACAACACAGAAGTCAACCGGATCACTCTTAACAACTATATCTAGCTCGAAACAACCAACACAGAGGCATTAAGCTCAGATACTCTAAGTAAATGTCAGCTCTAAACACATTTCTAGCATTCAGAAACTAACAGATAATCATCCTAAGTAAGAATCTAAGCAATCTATATCTAGCAAAGCTCAAATCCCTAACATAGAGTAAAAACCTAAGACAATCACCAACACAGATTCAAAAAGCAAACTTTATACAACACCATGTCATACCCCAAAATTTTCCCTCCTACTTCTCAAGGCATTTCATACATCTATACTCAAGGATTCCTCAAGGGTTGATCAGACAAACCCTCTCCTAGACAATCAACCCAAACTAGGGTTTGGCAATTCTCAGATCCAGATGGACTTCCAACATCTCCAATGTTCATCATGCCTCATCATATGCTTCAAAGATTCTCCATGTCAAGTTTCATGCCTCATAAGTCAAATTTCCTCAAACAATTGCTCAGATGGTTGAAAATCAATTGTATTGGACAAAAAGTCAACTGTGGTCAACATACAGTCAAACTTCATGATTTTTGGTCAACATCCTCATTTTGAAGTTACATTCATCATTTGATCAAGGGTTGATCATGATTAATCAAGAAAACTCAAGATTTGCTCAAAAGTCAAACTTTCCAAATTAGGGTTTTTCAGTGAAAAGTCAATTGAACTTTGACTGAGCATAACTTCTTAATACTTTCTCAGAAATTTTTCCACAACCTCTCATTTTGAAGGAAATTCAATTTTCTACAACTTCATGTCTCACAAGAATGTTCAAAAAATGCTTCATTTGGAAGGTATGGATCAAAACATTACAGGTCCTTTTCAAAGTCAACAAAAAGTCAACTTTTTGTTTTAAAGATTTATTGAGCATGGAAACTCCAATTGAGATGAAACCAAAGAGGTTGGTTAGAGGACACCTAGAGCTTTCTAAAAAGTCCAAGAACACTCAAATATGTGGAAAATTGAGCAAAATACACCACTCAGAAGTTGGGCATTTTTGAACAATTGCACAAAAGGAGATATTTGTCAAAATCCATTTTTTTTCCAAATGGGCCTATAATTTTATGATCCAAACTTGATCATGATATTATTTGTGACCTATTGATGCCTTGCCATGACCACATTCTATTTTATTGATTTATTTTTGAATTTAAAACCATTTAATTCAAATTTAAATTATATAAAATATGAAAACAAGATATATTGTCAAAAGGATTGGATTTTTATCAAACTTGAGGCCCAAGATAGCCCACAACAGTTGCCAATTTCGTGCTAGCTTGCATATGGAAGAGAAAATCAAATTTTCTCCAAAATTTGATTTTATTTGAAAGGAATTAATATCACATTGAATACCATATCTTTTTTCACTCTCTTTGCACTCATTCCTCACTCTATAAATACTGATCATATTACACAAAGCCAAGGACGAAACCTAGCCCCTACAACAACCCTTATTTTGCTCAAAATTTTCTCAAAGTTGCAAAAATCGTGTTTCAAATTCCAGCCACTTTCATCCTCTCTCAATCACTCCATTGTGTTCCTAGGGTAAGTTTGAGTAAGTACACACCAAAAGCCATGGTCAAAGCTGCCTGAATCGTGCCCTGCATGTTCATACATATTCATATTTTTCTTGATTTTGCATTTTATTTATCTGTGTGTTTTAATTGAATCTAACCATTCTAATGTGTTCATGAGGTTCCATATAAGAGATCTGGGCTATCGTTTTGGTGCTTGAACGTCAGAAACATGATTTGCCATACTTAGGGTTTTTAGAACTGCTTGCTTCGAAACCGGGTTTACAAGCACTTTCAGGGAAAACTGATGCCACCAATGGATTCGCAGACCCCGATTTAGGGGGGGTAGCCTTAACCTCAGCCCTTGATCTTTCGTATTTTTGCAAGTTCAGTTTTTGCCTCACCGGAGAAGACGACCGGAGCTAGGGCTCCGGCGTCGTTGAACGTGTTGACTCCGGTTTGGCTCGCGTGGCAAGTCTGTGTTCTCTGATTCATCCATTCGTAAGTGATTGGGGCCAGCGGCTGACTGTGCGTTGAATTCAAAAAAAGCCATGACACATTTACATACATAACCACATGTTTCCAATTCTCAAACACCAAAAGCACTTTGGTCCAGTGGTAAAGGCAAGCAGATTGCAAGATGCTCTCAATGGTCACAGGTTCGAGCCTGGTTAGGACCATATTTTTTACTCTTTTACAAAACTAACTCTATTTTTCATATTTTTTCTATTTTTCCTTAATATTTTCCATCCAATTTATTTTATCTTTAATATTTTTTATCATGCATCTAAAAAACTCCAAAAAATATTTATTTTTTGCATAATCATCAGAAAAATGTTTATTTAATTTTCAAAATTAAAATTATTATTTTTGCATGCATATTTAATTTAATTGCTAATTAATCATTTAAATGACTTTTAATTGTTTTTTAATTATCAAATCAATTCCAAAAATTACCAAAAAATTATCTTATCATATTAATGTCATTACTAACATAAAAACTTTTTCTCATTCAAAAATACTTATTTTTACTAACATTTTCCTCTTATGCAATTTTCTCGAATTTCCCGATTTTGTATTTGTTCACAGGTTGTACTGCTTCGGACGATTTTTATTGCTTTTCTTTTCCAATTATGTAACTGCCTATGGGATGTAATAGTTTAATTAGGGCTTTTATTTTCCGCACTTTCAATTATGTATCTGCCCCAAATCCATGTAATAGCGTAGGACTTTACTTTCCGCACTTTACATTTCCGCAATTTACTTTCTGCACCCTATAAACTGTTAGTAATTAGGCGTGTATGGCAAGATAAAATTGAACATAGATCACACATAACTTCAAGATAAAAATATCTGAATTGACACACTCTTTTCACACACGCACCCCTTAGGGTAATTCTCTCTCGTTGCCTTACGAATACAAATGGTCAAGTCCCTCGAACGTAGAGGTATTCTAGCACTGTTGCCTTCAAAAATAATCATATTCCCTTGAATACAAAGATCATAGACCCACGATGTCGCCTACGAATACATGATCTTGACCCTCGATTGTCGCCTACGAAAAATGATGATAGTCCCTTCAATTGTGCTAGGATACTTCCTACAAGCTGCCTTCTATGACCATCCGATGTCCCTTCGACTGTCCCGCTTACATCCAACGAATAGGGTTATCTACCAACTAATGGTATGGATAGCGCTATTCTAAAGGAAAGTAAAATAACACGAAAACGACCAATTCTGAGTAGGTAATAAGACTTTTAGTTGCTTGCTCAAATCAAATACTTTTCACACCTCACACTTTTGTCAAAGTTTAAACTCTTTTCAAAAATAAAACATTTCCAAACACTTTGTATACATTCCTACATAAATCACTACAAAGTCAAAGCGAAATTCCTTTTTCAAAACATTTATTTCAAACACATAGAAAGCACTTTTTTTTGAAAATGATCTAAGAGCAACTAAGAGCCCGTGGATAACTACGGATGGAAAGGGGTGCTAATACCTTCCCTTTTCATAACCTTCTCCCTTACTCAGAATCTAACGAAGGTCTTTTCCTGTTCTTTTCACCTTCCCTTAATTGGATAAAAGAAAAGTCGGTGGAGACTCTTGCTATCCGCACATTTGCGATACAAAAATCTCATTGTCAGTTCACCGTGTTACAGAACTGGCGACTCTGCCGGGGAGACACCCTAAAGAGAGAATACCTTAGGGATTTCGAGATCACTTTTACTACTTTCTGTTTGACTTGCTTTCTTTATCTTTAAAGGGTTGCTTGGGTATTTTATTTGTGGGGGATCCTACACCCGGATCCGGGTTTCCTTTTAGGTAAGTAGCAATAAATCGTCGCGACCGTTAGGCGTATAAAACGGTCAACATGATGGCTACGTTAGTGTGACACTTTGGATGTCCTGATACTCTTCATTTCCAAGTTGAGGATAGTATTTGGCTTCTGCGTGGTGTCATCAAGCACGAACTAAACTTTTAGAACCTTAATTGACCCATCTTGGCCATTAGAAGGTAGTGAGATGGCGGCTTTGCAGAGACTAAGGTTGGTGATACTCGATGCTACGCTCATTAAGATCGGACTTTTATGATATTTTCGGTCGACCACTTGGTAGTCGTATTAAAATAAACGCCTACGAGAAAGATCAATGATATGAGATTGCTAGAACCCGGTTACTATTATAGGACAGGATGAACCAACTCAAACTTTTGGTGGGGTAATCACCTATACCTCTTGCAAGCCTTAAACCTAGGCTCATTGTGTGAATTGTTTGTGTGTGCTAAACATGACATCATGACATCATCGCATTGCATATCATTTCTAACTGTTTCAAGGACCTAGGGATTTATCTTTGCTCTGTTTTGTAGGGATTATGGCTTCTAGAAAGACTATCCGAATCAATTTCATGGGTATACCTTCTCAGCTCAAAGAATTGGTTTCAGAGATTCCCGATCATGCCCAGTTCATCAAGAGACATGGTTATCTACTTGACTTGGTTATCTCCGGTTTTGAAGGAGATATGATGCATGTCCTATTTCAGTTCTTTGATCCGAAACACCATTGATTTACATTCCCAGATTATCAGTTAGTTCCTACCTTGGAAGAGTTCTCTAAGCTACTTGGGGTACCTATTCTTGACCAAATGTTGTTCACCGGTTTAGAAAAGGTTCCTAGGTATGAAGACATCGCATCAGCGTTACATCTTAAGCGCTCAGACATTGAAGCCAATTGGGAAACAAGAAGTGGAGTTAAGGGTTTACTTTCCAAGTTCTTAATTAAGAAAGCCCGAGAATTCCTCAAAGTTATGAGTTTCCATGCATTCGAAGACATTGTGGCCTTGCTAATATATGGTTTGGTTCTATTCCCTAACTCGGATCAATTCATAGATGTCAACGCCATCAAGTTGTTTCTCACTCGCAATCCTGTGCCTACTTTACTTGGAGACATCCTACATTCTCTCCACACTCGTACTACAAAAAGACAAGGAACTCTCATGTGTTATATACCGTTACTTTCCAGGTGGTTTATTTCGCACCTTCCTCCATCAGTTTTGAAGAACGAGCAAAGGTTGAAGTGGTCTCAAAGACTAAAGTCACTCTCTCATTCAGACAACCGTTGGAGTCTTTTCTCTCAAAGGGACTTCACATTCATTGAGCGTTGTGGAGAATTCCCTAATGTACCACTCCTTGGTATAAGGGGGGGGGGGTATTACTTACAACCCTTCTCTAGCTCTACGTCAGTTTGGTTTTGCTCGAAGAGATGTTCCACATGATATGCTTCTCCAAGATATTGTGTTCGACTACAACCACGATCTCCAGAATTACCGACGAAGGTTCATACACGCTTGGGGCATGGTAAAGAAGACTGATACCAAGACTTTGGGGCACCAGAACTCCATTCCTTGGGAACCTTACCTCAAATGGGTGCGAGCTCGAGCTCAAAACCTCATGATGCCGTTCACGCCTATTCTACCAGTAATTATGGAACCTGTTGCTATAGGTGACGTACCCTATACTGTTCTCCATCCTGACATGCCTACTCATTTTGAAGACTTGAAGAGATCCTGGATTCAGCTTAAATAAGAAAGGGATACATTTGAAGCTCAGTGTTACGCAAGCGAGTAGAAAGTGCTAGAGTTAACAAAGCTACTTCACGAGGAGCGGAACATCAACGCCTACCTCGGCACCAAGAGGAAGCGCCCGTGTGAGACTTAGAGCTTTAGGATTTTTGTTCTTTTATTGTTTTGAACTATCTTTTGTACTTAAAAAGAAAAAGAATTAAAAAAAAAGAACTAATAAATGTTTGTTCGTGCTTGTTTAACAAATTTAAATCTTTAAGGTCCTTGAAAACATTGCATTGCATTTGCATAAACATCGCATATCATGGCATAACATCTCATAACAGGTACATTGAAGGTTGGTTTTCTCATTCTCTCGCTATTTATTTTAGCAGAAATGGCTCTTGAACAGACTGTCAAAGATCTCCAGGCTCAGAATGCTCAGTTCAAGGAGATGTTCACTAGCTTGGTCCAAGGCCAAGAAGATCTGAAGAAGCTCATCAATAGAAAGAAGAGGGTTTTTGGTGTTCTCAACATGGGCAAACGTTACAAAGGTGGTCCTAAAATGGTCAGCCGAATAGAGCTCTCCGAAGGAAGTGTTAAGACTGAGGGGAGTGTCAAAGGCAATGAAGAAGGCAGTCAGCATGAGCCTGAGAAAGAGAGAGAGGATCACTATGACAATGACCAGTACTCTGATGAAGATGACAAGTACAAGCAACTTGAAGACCGTATAAATGCTGTTGAAAACCTGAAGATGTCAGGGCTGAATTTTGATGATCTGAGTCTTGTCCCTGGTGTGGTGATTCCTCCCAAGTTCAAAGTTCCTACCTTTGCCAAATATGATGGCATTTCTTGTCCGAAGCTGCATCTGAAGTCCTATGTTCAGAAGATCAACCCCCACACTGATGACAGAAAGTTGTGGATGCATTATTTCCAAGAGAGTTTGTCCGGAACTCAATTGGAGTGGTATTATCAGCTAGAGAATGACCGTATTCGCACTTGGAGTGACTTAGCAGATGCTTTCTACAGACAGTATGAGTACAATGCTGAATTGACACCCACTCGCATGCAACTGCAGAGCATGTCCATGGGTCGTGATGAGAAGTTCAAAGAATATGCTCAAAAGTGGAGAGATCTAGCAGGCAGAGTTCAGCCGCCCTTGTCCAATAGGGAGTTGGTTGATATGTTTATGGGAACACTGACAGGCCCATTCTTTAATCATCTGATTGGAAACTCTTCAGCCGGATTCACCGAGCTGATATTGACAGGAGAGCGCATCGAAGCTGGTATCAAGAGTGGGAAGATTCAGGTAGAGTCGTCCTCAAATACTGCGAAGAAACCTTTTGGTGGTAAGAAAGAAGCTAATGCTGTGTATGGTCAAAAAAGCCGAGCCAAGACCGACCGCGCTCAATCTGCGGGGGCAGTTGTGATCTCCAATCCTACATCAGCACAACCTCAACGAGACAACGCGCGTAGCCAGAACGCGCCACGAAGACAGTTTACGAAGATCAACATGCCATTGTCGCAAGACTTACAACACATGTTGAAGGCAGAGCTGATTACTTTGAAGGATCCTCCTCAAGGTGTCAACACTTCCTCTCCGAGATACAATCCTAATGCTAAGTGTGCTTACCACTCCAATAGCCCAGGGCACGACACTGACAATTGTTGGGCTCTGAAGAACAAGATTCAAGATATGATTGAAGCTAAGCAGATTGAGTTTGATCCTCCTGTCGAGACCCCGAATATGATCAACACGCCTATGCCTAACCATGACAAAAGTTCCAATGCTGTTGGTGAGGATACTTATTTTTTCAACATAGATGACTTGACCATTCCTCTGATGAATGTTAAGAAGAATTTGCTACAAGCCGGTGTCAATCCAGGATGCCCAGAGAATTGCCGTTCGTGCCCATCTGCACCTGATGGTTGTGCTTGGTTGAGAAGACGTGTTTAGTGCATAATGGATAACCGTGAAATATTATTCCTGAAACCACCTGTGGAAAGTCTGTGTGAAGACATGTCTAAGAAATAGAAGATTGAAGATGTGAATGAAGCTGTACCGTCTGCATGGGATACCTTGGGGAAGCCAAGTGGAAAGTTTGATTACATGGTGAAGTACACTGCTCCCGAAAGCTACAAGATTCCTATTGAAGATGTTAAGGTGACCGGATGGGGTGACGATTTCCCAGAAGACTATGCTGATGTTAACACAATAAGGATTTCCTCTGCTGATCCTGTGCCCAGAGTGGCACCTCTCATCATTACCTCTCCCAGACCAGTTTCATATTCCTCTGACAAAGCTATTCCTTGGGATTATGGATCTGATGTCTACTATCATGGTGTCAAGCAAGACCCTCTGACCATTGAAGCTACCATTCCTGACATTGTCAACATCACCGGATCAAGTAAGGTGACCCAAACCGGAAGGGTGTTCTCTCCAGATATCTCTCCTCCAAAAGACACTGCGACTCCAGCTCGCATTCCAGCTGTTCGACCAGTTCCCGAGACTAGAGGGAAGAAACCAGTGACTCATCCTGCTCAGCCAGAAGTACCAAAGGAAGTTACTAAAGACACCTCCAAATAAGAAATGGAGGAAATTGGTAAGATCATCAAGAAGAGTGACTACAATGTTGTGGAACAGTTGGGACAGACTCCGTCCAAGATCTCCATGCTTGCTCTACTCTTGTGCTCCGAGGCTCATGCTAAAGCGTAGGTGAAGTTTCTGAAGAATGCTCACGTACCGCAAGACACTACTACCGATCAATTTGAAGTTTGTATTGCTAGCCTAGCTTCCAACAATGGCCTAGGTTTCTCTGATGTTGATCTGACTCCTGCCGGAAAGAAGCACAACAAAGCCTTGCACGTCTCTATTGAATGCAAGGGCACTACATTGTCTCATGTTTTGGTGGATACCGGTTCTGCTCTGAATATCCTTCCGAAGACTGCTTTTGATCGAGTTGATGTTGAAGGATTAGTTCTAAAACCCAGTGACATTATTGTGAGAGCTTTTGATGGTTCTAAGCGAACAGTACCTGGAGAACTCATTCTGCCAGTTAAAGTCGGTTCCCAGACTTTTGACTCCACTTTCTTTGTCATGGACATCCGTCCAGCTTACTCTTGCCTACTTGGGCCCTTGGATACATGGGGCGGTATTTACCTTACCTTACATGGAAAAATACCCGGTGAAAGGGAAGGTGTAATACGGTGAACTGACTTTGTAGGTTTTTGTATCGCAAATGTGCGGATAGCAAGAGTCGCCACCGACTTTTCTTTTATCCAATTAAGGGAAGGTAAAAAGTACAGAAAAAGACCTTCGTTAGATTACGGGTAAGGGAAAGGTTATGAAAAGGAAGGTATTAGCACCCCTTTCCATCCGTAGTTATCTACGGGCTCTTAGTTGCTCTTAGATCATTTTCAAAATTGTGCTTTCTGTGTGTTTGACAAAAATGTTTTTAAAAAAGGCATTTCACTTTGACTTTGTAATGATTCATGTAGGAATGTATACAAAGTGTTCGGAAATGTTTCGTTTTGAAAAGAATTTGAACTTTGACAAAAGTGTGAGGTGTGAAAAAGTATTTGTTTTGAGCAAGCAACTAAAAGTCTTATTACCTACTCAGAATTGGTCATTTTCGTATTATTTTACGTTCCTTTAGAATAGCGCTATCCATACCATTAGTTGGTAGGTAACCCTATTCGTTGGATGTAAGCGGGACATTCGAAGGGACATCGTATGGTCATAGAAGGCAACTTGTAGGAAGTATCCTAGCACATTCGAATGGACTATCATCATTTTTTCGTAGGCGACAATCGAGGGTCAAGGTCATGTATTCGGAGGCGACATCGTGGGTCTATGATCTTTGTATCGAAGGGACTATGATGATTTTTTTTAAGGCAACGGTGCTAGGATACCTCTACGTTCGAGGGACATGACCATTTGAGTTCGTAAAGGCAACGAGAGAGAATTACCCTAAGGGGTGCATGTGTGAAAAGAGTGTGTCAATTTCAGGCATTTTATCTTGAAAATTAGAGTGAGCTATGTTCAATTTTAGTCTTGCCATACACGCCTAATTACTAGCAGTTTATAGGATGCGGAAAGTAAATTGCAGAAATGTAAAGTGCGGAAAGATAAATCCTACGCTATTACATGGCTTTGGGGCAGATACATATTTGAAAAATGCGGAAAATAAAAGTCCTAATTAAACTATTACATCCCATAGGCAATTACATAATATGAAAAGAAAGCGATAAAAATTGTCCAAAACGGTATAACCTGTGAACAGATGAAAATCGGGAAACGGAAGAAAATTGCATAAGATGAAAATGTTAGTAACATTAATAATTTTTGAATGAGAAAAAGTTTTCATGCTAGAAATAACATTAATATGCTAAAATAATTTTTTGGGATTTTTTGGAGTTAATTTGATAATTAAAAATCAATTAAAAGCTATTTAAATGCAAAAATAGAAATTAAATTAAATATGCATGCAAAAATAATAATTTTAAAAATTAAATAAGCATTTTTATGATGAGTATGCAAAAAATAAATATTTTTGGTATTTTTTAAATGCATGATAAAAATATTGAAAGATAAATTAAAATGGATGAAAATATTAAAAGAAAATAAAATAGGAAAATATGTAAAAAAAAATAGTTAAAGTTTGCAAAAGGAAAAAAGAATGGTCCTGATGTGGTTCGAACTGGAGACCATTGAATGAAACCTTAAGTCTGCTTGCCTCTACCACTACGCCACATTGCATTTGGTGTTTGTAAAACCAAAATCAATTGAATAAAAGCATACACGCGTCAGGGATATGTTTCAAACACAGTCAGCGTGCGTGGACCCCAGTTGGCACGAGAGAGCGAATCAGAAAGCGCGAAAGTGCCACGCCTACCTCCAGCCGGTCTTCGCCTGAGTCAGCGCCGGAGCTAGGGCTCCGGTCATCTTCTCCGGCTAGCCCGATTTTGAAACCTGCAAAATAGGCAAAAACAAAAGCAAAGGGATACCCTACCCCCCTAAATCGACCATGGCGAATTCAATGGTGGCCTCCGTTTGACCTGAAAACAACTGTATAAACCGGTTCGAAGCTCTCCAGTTTTCTAACCCTAACAATGGCAACACGAGATTTCTACGTGCAAGCTTGCATGTAAGGTATCAAATGCATTCTAATGAACCTCCTGAACACAAACAAACACATGAAAACAATTAACAATGCATGATTAATGAAATTCGAATTTCACAAATATACCAAATCGGAGCAAGCTATAGATCGAGTTCTGGGCAGTCTTGGCTTCAAGTGAGAGATGGTTTCGATTGCTGGGAACCTCAGAAAGGTGTTTGGATGGTTAGTTTGCCTTGAAACTTGCTGAAACTTGAAATTCGATTTTGGACAATTTGAGAAATATTTTGACAAAATAAGGGTTGTGTATGGTGCTAGGGTTTCGTGTCCTTTGATGTGCAATATGCTGGGTATTTATAGAGTGAATTGAGAGGGCAAAGAGAGTGAAAAAAGATTGGATCTTGATTGTGCAATAAATTCTTTTCAAATAAAATCAAATTTTGGAAAAAATTTGATTTTCTCTTCAATGTGAGAGCTAGCACGAATTTGGTATGTTCCATGGGCTATCTTGGACCTCAAGTTTGATAGAATTTCACTCCTTTTGAAAAAATATCTTATTTTCATATTTTATATAATTTAATTTTGAATTAAATGGTTTTAAATTCAAAAATAAATCAATAAAATAGAAAATTTTATTATGGCCAAGCACCAATAGGTCACAAATAATATTATGATCAAGTTTGGATCATAAAATTATAGGCCCATTTGGAAAAAATTGCATTTTGACAAATATCTCCTTTTGTGCAATTGTTCAAAAACGCCCAACTTCGGAATATTGTATTTTGCTCAATTTTCCACATTTTTGAGTGTTCTTGGACTTTTTAGAAAGCTCTAAGAGTCCTATAACCAACCTCTTTGGTTTCATCTCAATTGGAGTTTCCATGCTCAATAAATCTTCAAAACAAAATGTTGACTTTTTGTTGACTTTGAAAAGGACCTGTAATGTTTTGATCCATACCTTCCAAATGAAGCATTTTTTGAACATTCTTGTGAGACATGAAGTTGTAGAAATTGAATTTCCTTCAAAACAAGAGGTGGTGGAAAAATTTATGAGAAAGTATGAAGAAGTTATGCTTAGTCAAAGTTTGGTTGACTTTTCACTGAGAAACCCTAATTTGGAAAGTTTGACTTTTGAGCAAATCATGAGTTTTCTTGATGAATCATGATCAACCCTTGATCAAATGATGAATGTAACTTCAAAATGAGGATGTTGACCAAAAATCATGAAGTTTGACTGTATGTTGACCACAGTTGACTTTTTATCCAATACAACTGATTTTCAACCATCTAAGCAATTGTCTGAGGAAACTTGACTTGTGAAGCTTGAAACTTGACATGGAGAATATTTGAAGCATATGAGGAGGCATGATGACCATTGGAGATGTTGGAAATCCATATAGATCTGAGAATTGCCAAACCCGAGTTTGGGTTGATTGTCTAGGAGAGGGTTTGTCTGATCAACCTTTGTGAAATCCTTGAGTATGGATGTATGGGATGTCTTGAGAAGTGGGAGGGAAAATTTTGGGGTATGACAGCTGCCCCTGTTCAGTCTTCTTGTACTGGAAGAGTTAGATTGGCATATGTGCCTTTCGAGACCTGGAGGTAGAAGATGATTGAACACTCAGTACAATTTGCACTCATTTGACGAATGATGCGAGAATGGGCTTACAGATGCCATTTGGAGAAGTTGGAGACTTCGCTGGGGGAATGAGTCGTACGCTAGACTGGAGATTGTTGTCTGGATAGGAGAACTGACGGAGACGAGCTTAAGATGCCATTTGGAAAGATCGATGATGGGGAGTGAGACGTACGCTAGGCTCTATAGATGTTCCTGGAGGTGAAAGGAGCATGGAGATGGGCTTAAGATGCCATCCGAAGGGAGTCATACGTTAGACTTTGTGCTCAACTTTGAATGAAGTTATTGGTTTGTATTGGTTTTTAACCAAATATGTAGCATTCTGAAAGCGGAGAAATGTTGACAAGTAGTCGGAGATGGGCTTAAGATGCCATCCAAGGCAACTGAGTCGTACGCTAGACTCTGTAGTTGCTGTTGATAATAAGAGAGAGTCAGAATACATCTTCTCGCTGATTACTCTGAGGGGGTAGTAGTTGGCAAAATGTGGAGCTTCCTGTTGCTTGGTATTGATCGAATGCACATTAGGAGGATAACTTGTGATCGTTCGAGATAGTTTTCCGTCTAGCATCGGGTATTAATCCTGGATCCATTGTCGGAGGACAACGAGGGAGGTCGTTCGGATGGTTTCCCGTCGGCGGGCATTAATCTGGACCGGTTGTCGGAGGACAACTAGGCGATCGTTCGAATAGTTTTCCGTCGGCCGGGCATTAATCCTGGACCAGTTGTTTTTTAGAAGTGATCTTCACCTGTTTTGGAGAAAACAAGAGAAACTTTGATAGAATATTGTTAGTCCTATGCAAGGTATGATGCATGACAATGTGTATGAATGATATATGCAGAAATTATGACTTGTATGAATGATAGATGTTGTGGTATTTCAAAACATATCCATCTTGAAGAAGATGTGGACGCTCTGCTTGGAGATCTCTGACTTCTGTTTGGGGATGAAGTGGATGGAAATCCCGAGGAGAAAGAGAAGAAAGATGTCCTTGATTCCTCCGATGCACTATCTGACCAAGTCTTGAGCCTTGATATTGTTGAGGATGGTGGGGATCGAGAGGCGTGTTGTCAAGGATCTTGTGCGTAGACCCTACTGGGGAAACTCTTAGAAGGCGCTCTATTGGGGAGAGTCTAGGAGGTACTCCACTGGGGATCTTTCGTGTAGATCTTGCTGAAGAGTACTTGATAGTTGCTTGGAGACCAGGTTAGAAGGATCTGGAGCCCGTTGACATCTATGGCTGAGGAGTAAGAGGTGTAGGTTTCCTCCGATGCACTATCTGACCAAGTTTCAGGTCTGGATACCGCTGCTGCCGGGGAGATGATGATTGCTGAGAGATATTTTGCTGGAGGTAAATATCTCGGCCGGGGATGAAATGTTATTGCTCGAAGACTGGTGTAATTCGGCTTAGTTGAGTGGAATCAATGCTCAGGGACTAACATATACTCCTCTGGGGAAGGTTTGTCGTGAGTGACACCTCTGTGGGGATCATATTCTGCGGGGGGAATGCATTGGTGGCTTTCGTCGCCATCTCAATTCCTAGAGCCTGTAGCAATTACTTTGTTATGTTTACTTTTCGCATGTTTGTGAATAGATTTTTATTGTCAAATGCATATAACCATTCAAAGCAAACGTTGGACTTTATGCAAACGACAACAGCAAAAATTGTAAAGAGAAAGAAACTTGTATTTATTTGAAAGGTGGCGTATGGCCAAGTAGTCTGTATACAAGAGAAGTAAAAAAGCTATGCGGAAACAATCTCGTTAAGTTCCAACTATGCTAGTACTCATATATTTCAATTATCTCATCTCCTTCTTTGTTAGTAGAGTGAGTGGCGATCTTTGCCATTTGAATCTTGAATCTTTGATAGTAGTGATCTGAAGTAGGTGATCGGAGCGAGACATAGTCGTCGCTTAAATCCTAACTTTTGCCTAGACCGCCCTTTCGGGTTTTCAGTCTATCGAGATACCCTTTTTTGCCCAAGCCGCCTTTTCAGGTTTTCGACTTGCCGGGTGTACATGTTTTGCATATATCCTTAACTTTTTCCCGAACCCTTTTGGCTCGCCAAGATGCCCTTATTTTTTCCTAGGCCAGTCGACCTAGCGGGTCTCTTTTATGCGTAGTATTTTTTGACTATGTCGGCGTTCACAGGGTGTGGGAAGTCTTCGCCATCCTTGGTGCTAAGTATCATAGCTCCATGAAAATCATCTCTTGACTACAAGCGGTCCCTCGTAGGTGGGAGTCCATTTGCCCCTGGGATCACCTTGTGGAAGAATGATGCGCTTGACTACTAGATCACCGACTTGGTAGACTCGGTGTTTAACCTTCTTGTTGAATGCTCTGATCATTCGTTTACGATAGATCATCCATGGCAAATGGATGCGAGTCGTTCTCATCAATCAAATTAATCGGTCAAGGCGTGCGGATCCAATCATCTTCGCCTAACTACGTCTGAGGACTACGGTTGAGGGTATCCGAACCTCGATGGGTAGGGCGCTTCCATACCGTACACAAGAGAAGGGTTTGCCCACGTTGATGTTGACGTAGTGCGATAACCATGAAGAGAAAATGGTGACATCTCATGCCAATCTTTGTAAATTCTTTGTCATCTTCGATGATCTTCTTAATGTTCTTGTTGGCGGCTTCCTTTGCACCATTCATCTTAGGCGATAAGGAGAGTTGTGATGCTTGATCTTGAGCTGCGTGCGAGTTCGGTGATCATCTTATTGTTGAGATTAGAGCCATTATCTGTGATAATCCTTTCGGGAGTTCCATATCAAGGAAGATTGTGTTTGATGAATCGAGCCACAACATTCTTGGTATGAGATGCAAGCGAAATGCTTCTACCCACATGGTGAAATAGTCAATTGCCACAAGGATGAAACGATGTCCATTGGAAGTGTGGGCATGATTTCTCCGATCATGTCAATGCCCACATTGCAAAGGCCAAGGGTTGTTAGAACATTCGGTCTTGGAAGTGCGTACTTTGTACGCATAATCGGCATTTGTGACAAGATCGAGCGTAGCGGTGACAGTCAGCTTCCATGGTAGACCAATAATAACCTCTTCTCAGAATCTTCTTAGCCATCGTATGTCCACTGGAGTGGGTACCAAATGCGCCTTCGTGTAATTCTTCCATGATATGTTCTGCTGTTCTTTGATCTACACAACGAAGTAAGCACAAGTCGTAATTGCGCTTGTATAGGATGCCGTTGCTGAGGAAGAATTTGGATGCAAATCTTCTCAAGAACTTCTTATCCTTGACAGATGCCCCTGCGGGATATTCCTGAGTCTCAAGATACCTCTTCACGTCGTAGTACCAAGGTTTCTCTGCATATCAAGCTCATAACAATATCTTTGGTTAAATCGAACTTCTCAATGATGATTTGGGGATCCTCGTTGTCCCATCTAACCTTGAACATGGACATAGTAGCCAATCATAAGCCCGATTCTCTTCTCGTGGAATGTGATTGAAAGTAATCTCTTGATAGGGGATCAAACTTAGAACATGCTCTCGATCACGAATGTGATTCGGATGCTGTATCTACTACATTAATCGGTGATCACTAAAGCGAGTCTCCATATACTTGCAAGAACTTGATTCTTAAGTCAATAGCGACTTTGATACCCATGATGCCGCTTCGTGTTGAGCCATGTTATTGGTGCAATGAAACATAATCTGGCGGTGAAGGCGTGTGTCACTTTGGGGATGTAATGATGGCGCCAATGCCATTGCCAAGTGCGTTTGAGGCTCCATCAAAGACCATGGTCCATGGGATCCTTGTTCGGGTCCTTAAATGCGGGCACAGTTCTTCCAATCTGTAACTAGTAAAACATCTTCATCTGGAAATTGAGCGCATGGTGATAGTCATCTGGCTGATGAGCCAAATGATCGGCTATTACACTTCCTTGATTGCTTTTGAGAAGTGTACTGGATGTCGTATTCGGTCAAGATCATTTGCCATCTTGCTATTCTTTGAAAAGAAATTTGGTTTCTCAAATATGTATTTTATCGGATCCATCTTGAAATCAACAAGGTAGTGTGAGTCAACATATATCTTAGTCGGTGAGCAGCCTAAGACAAAGCGCTGCAAGTTTTCTTGTTTGTGAGTATCTTGTTTCACGGTCGGTAAACTTTTGCTAAGGTAGTATATTGCATACTCTTTTCGACCAGGACTGCGTCATGTTGCCCCAACACACACCCATTGAGTTCTCTAACAACATCAGTACATGATAAGAGGTCTTTCTTGACAGGCGGCATCGGGATGGGAGGATTACATGGGTACTCCTTGATTTTGTCAAACGCGATCGGCAATCGTCATTCCATTCTACTACTTGATCTTTCTTAAGTAACGAAGATTGGCTCACAAGTAGCGATTAAATGTGCAATGATAAGCAATGTAATTCAATCGCCCGAAACCTCGACTTCCTTCTTGGTGCGGGAGGTGGCATTTCTTGAATAGCTTTAACCTTGTGAGGTCAACCTCAATACCTTTTCCATGACAACAAACCCTAGGAGTTTTCCAAATCTGACTCCAAAGGTGCACTTGTTAGGATTAAGTCTCAGTCTATACTTCTTCAACCTATCAAACAATTTCCACAAATGATCAAGATGTTCTTCTTCAGTTTGTGACCGAGCTATCATATCATCGACGTAGACCTCTATCTCGTGATGAATCATGTCATGAAATAATGTCACCATACATTGATAAGTGGCGCCGCGTTCTTCGATCCAGGCAACGCCTTGTGTGATGTATGAAAGTAGTCTTCTCCATGTCTTCAGGAGCCATTTTGATCTGATTGTAACCGGAGAAACCATCCATGAAGGAGAAAACCTTATGTTGAGCGGTGTTGTCAACCAGAACATCAATATGAGGAAGTGGAAAATCATCTTTCGGACTTTGTTTAGGATCTCGTAATCCACACACATTCGAACTTTGCCATCCTTCTTGGGCACGGCACCACATTAGCAACCACTTGTGGATAAGAAGCTAATTCTAAAACGGTTGAACCTTCATTACTTGGCTTTGATTTTCTCGACATCTCGGGGCCATGCGTGAACCTTGTTTCACCGAGAAAACCTTCTTTTGTCGGAATCGGTGTACCACAATATCAATGTCCAAACTTGGCATGTCTTCGTATGACCAAGCAAAACCTCGATATAGTCTCGTAGCATCTGAACCAATCTTTCTTTAACACTTCTCAAGACCCGCTCCTATCTTGATCTCTTTTTGTCTTCATCGGTACCCAGTTCACACCTCAACTTGCTCTTGGTGGCGTTTAATCTTTCGTTCTTCTTGATGTAGATCGACAAGTTCTCCGGCACTTCACAATTTTCCTCACTTTCATCTTGGCTTGGTAGATCATTATAAGTCATATTTAGCAATAGCATAGCGTATCAACGAGATTCGGAGTGATTCTGCGATGTATCACGTGGGTGTGTGTAAAACACATAGCTTTTGAAGGGGTGATAAAGTAAAGAAAACAAACAACAATTGAATGCAAAAGTCCAACGATTTTATTGAATGAAAATATGCAAATGATGAGATAATAACCTCATGACGAACAATGATGCCCGAGCAAGGCTTCTAGGCTAGAGTTTATTGTTCCAAACATAGAAAATACGAAAAGCAAAACAAAAACAAGAGCAATTACTCTGTCTAAAGGAGATTGGTATAGCGTCTTGATCTTCAATTGCTAAGTCCGTTGTCGGGAGTTGGGAAGATCCACTTTGCGATGTCGAAGTCGTTGTCGTCGTCTTCTAGCATGGATTCCACTGGCGTCTGGGAAAGAAGTTGGTCGACTTGCGTTGTAGCGTATCATCTTCGACCTTTGATGGTAAAGCCTAAACGGTCTTGTCAAATTTGAAAGGAAGATCGGGAGCTGCCCCAAATAGTATTACCTTCTTCACTTGAGCATCTTTCAGCGAGGTCATCCTAGGCGGAACTTGTATAACCCGGGAGTAGCGGGAGGTCAACGAGGCATGACTCGGGATTGTTTCAAAAGCTTGACAGGGAGTCTCGAAGAATTCACCCTCCACCTCGAGGTATCGGAATGAGCTGATGGTGACCATATATTCTTCTTCACCACATCATAACAACCTTCCTTTCACGGGTACTTCAACCGATGCGGGGTAGAGGTAACAGCGCCCCGGCCATCATCAAGTAGGCAAGGGAAGTAAGCTGGACGGATGTCCATGACGAAGAAAGTGGAATCAAAAGTTTGGGAACCGACTTTATGAGCGATGAGCTCTCAAGTATCATTCGCTTAGAACCATCAAAGCTCTACAATTATGTCAGGGTTTCCTAACCAACCTTCAACATCAAGTCGATCAAGGCGGTCTTGGAAGGATATTGAGGCGAGAACATGTATCAACAAAACATGAGACAATGTAGCATGCATTCAACGAGAGATGTGCAAGGCTTTGTTGTCATTCTTTCAATGAGTCAAATCGACATCGAGCCTAGGCCGTTGTTGGCAGCCAGCATGATACAAACTTCAAATTGATCGGTGTAGTGTCTTGCAGTGCGTGAGCATTCTTCAGAAAATTCACCAAGGCGTTAGCATGAGCCTCGAGCCAAGAAGCGAGCAAGCATGGATATCTTGGATGGTCTGTCACGTGTTCCACAACATTGTAGTCACTCTTCTTGATAATCTTCGAATTCCTCCATTTCGTTTGGGTGTCTTGAACAACTTCCTTTGGCACTTACATCTGAGTAGGATGAGTCCTTTGGTTCTTTCCCTCTAGCTTGGAATGATTAATATCAAATTTTGGAGTCAGCGAGCGTCTTTTTGGAGGAGAGATATCTGAAGAGAATACCCATCGGTTCTAGTCACCTTACTTGATCCGGTGATGTTGTCAATGTCGGGAATGGTAGCTTCAATGGTCAATGTTAGCGTTAAAGGTGGCGCTGAGGATCTGACGTGAATTGAATCTGCGGCAAAACGATTTACTCTTTTGATTTGTTTATAAAGATGCATGAGCATCAAGCTTTATTATTTTAAACACAAGAAAGATGATTTAATGATTATGAAAAAGGGAAAGTTGAAATACCCTCAATTGATATTGGTATGCGTATTGGTAACGCAAACTAGACCTAACGCATCGGGAGATGCAGTGGGGGATTGTTATATAAAGGAATAGATGGAGCACCTAAATATATATAGTTATCTATAGCTTTATATATGAATATGTTTGATATGTTTGTGTGTTTTAATTGCTATTTCTATGATTGGGAAAGTTTCTCCTTTGGGATTTTAAGAAAGATAGATTATGAAGGATTCTAGGTTTTGTTATTATTGTGCTCGCAGATCTGTGGATCTTACGCATACATATCCTAGTGGGAATCGGAGCATTTGTAGCTCGGATCTACAGGGTTCTATGGTTTGTTTGGTCGAGAGATAGAAATTTGCTCGGCAGGGATGAGACCTTGTGCCTCGTATTCTCAAAGGATGTTGAGAAGTCGAGAGCAATCGTAGTTCCCACTTATGCTAGTGGAAAGCAACGGGATGTTAGTAAGAGGCAGACAAATGTCATCTTAATGAAAATGTATCTAATCTATTTCATCACATACATTTTTGAAAAGTTTGATGATTAAAATCTTTCATCGTAAGTATCGGTTGTTTTGCTTGAGTACAAGCGTTACCACTTACATGTTTAAGAAAGATGTTTTGAAAAAGATGATTGAGTCTTTTAACTAAGGCATTGGGTGTTTTGCTTGAGTGTACAAGCGTTACCACTTACAATTAAGAGATGTTTTTGTTTGAAAACAGTTTGAAAAGAGTTTGAAAAGTTTTTTTGTTGTATGATGTGATAGATGAGATACTTCTTCCATAGAGATGAGATGTCTAAATCTCAAGGAGAATTGGTTGGATTAAGGGATGCTTTTAAGAAGCCCGTGGGTCCTTGTATTGTTAGCCAAGAGGAGGCATTCCGAGGGTCATCGAGGGTCATCAGGGTCCTTGTATGAAGCTATAGGGTATGGCTGGCTTTGTGTTAAAGGTTTCACCAGAAACCATCCTTTTGGAATTAAGAGCAATTTCAGGAAATTTTACTCTCAGGGATTTGAAAGTGATTTCATCGAAACCATCCTTTCGGGGTTCTATCTTAGCGCGGTGATTCTTTGTATTGGAAGCCCAATAGGAGGCACATTAGAGATTTCCTGTCTCTTTTGTTGTATGATGCCCGAAGGCTAAACTCAATGAGGAGTTCTTTTGAGCAAGCCCAAGAGGAGGCTGACTCAGCAGGGGTATTGTCTTATATGAAGCCTAAGCGGAGGCTAAACTCAGATGAATGAGTTTTCTTATATGAAGCCTAAGAGGAGGCTAAACTACGTGGGAGGTTATCTTGTATAAAAAAGCGGAGGCTAAATTCATGCAGAGATGAATTATCTTGTATGAAGCCCAAGCCAGGCTAGCTATGGGAACCTATTGGTTAGACTAATTGTTATGTTGTAATTAGACAGTTGTATAAACAAGTGTGTGTGTGTGATATGTATTCACGAGGAGTTTATGAAGGAAATATAAACAATGCATGATGTTTATTTACAAAGTTTATGAAGTAAATATAAACAAGTGTTTGTGAAACGAGCGTTTAAAGCAGTAACTTGATTATTTACAAGTTTGAACTGTACAAGGAGTAAATATATACGAGCGAGCTATTTATCTGAGAGAAAGATGGATGTACATAGGGGTTGGGACTTACACCATAAGGGTGGCCATTGGTTTAAGCGAGTTTCACGAGGAATAATGCTCCTTTCAATACCAATGGTATTGATGTAAAATGTACAGACGAAAGCAGAGAAAGGAGCGATCAAAGTTTATTTGTGAAAATGTCATGTTATGTACAGATAAAAGTTTGTATGATAAAAAAGAATTTGATATGTACAAAAATATATGTACATAAAAGATGTTTTGTTTGTGTATACACAAGTGAAGTGAAACAAGCGATCGAAGTTGTACTTGAGTATAAAAATATACGTGTTATGTACAGATAAAAATTTGTATGTATTTGAAGAATTTGTATGTACAAAATATTATGTACATAAAAAGAATGTTATGGGACTTACGTGAGGCCCATTGGTTTAAAAGTTTCATCGAGAATAATTCTTCTCCTTTCAATACCAATGGTATCGATGTATATACAAACGAATGAAAACAAACGAAAGAAATTTGTTTATGTTTGAATATTGACAATGATTATTTAGTATGTACAAGTAAAACTAAATATGTACATAAAGTTGGGACTTACACCATAAGGGTGGTCTATGATCGATTGAAATTCGAGAGAAAGCGAATTTGGTTTTATCGTGGATCGATCGTGGTAAAAGATGTAAGTTTTGATGAAATGTTTTGAAAAATGATTTGAAAAGGTTTTGAAATGTGAGGTTCATTTATGAAAAGTTTTGAAAAAAATCGGAAGTCGAAAACTTGAAAATTTCACCTTAAAAGGAGGTTTGAAAAAGTGCTCGAGCGTCGTTTGGCTCGATTAAAATATCGGATGAAGTTTTTTGAAAATTTTTGCACTATCATAAAATAGATACATTTATTGACAAGTGTACAAAAAATCACCTTAAAATAAGGAGTTTTGATTGGTCAAAAAAATTGTGAAAGTTTTGTGAAAAAACATGAAAATATGGAAAAGTTATAAAAAGAAATGGTCTGATGGGGTTGAACCCATGACCAAAGGGGTGACCACGTGTCGAGAGACTTAAGGAAAACAAACTACCATGAGCCAAGCGCGCTGGTGTTAGTGGACCAAACATGTTAAAATAACATTGGAATATTTGAATTTGAAAAGCTCAAGAACATGAGCGAAGCTTGTTCTTCATGTTTGATCTTGATTTGCAAAATTCAAGCTAAAATCTTCATTTCTTAATGAAATTGAATGAAATAAAATCAAACTTGCTCGATTTTTCATCACGAATGTGAAGGTGGATAATTGCATTTATATTTAACCTAGCATGCTTGAATTTCTAGGAACCGATGAACCCTAGGCGAGTTTTTCAAATTAAATGATGTATGATTGATGATTCTTTGATTTTATTGAGGGCTATTGATCGTTATAAGTGCAGAAACAAAGCGGCCATGAGTTTTTCAATTGATGCAAGGAATCATAGAGTTCAAGTTGGTGTTCATACTTATTCGAGGTTGAGATCGAAGATGATGATTGCGTTCAGAACTTGTTTGAAGATTGGGTGAGCTTCAACGGATGCTAGGAAAATTGTAGGGATGGGTTCACTCCTTGAATCATTTGGAACTCTCAGTCAAGTCCACCATAGACACAAAATTGAACTTGAATCACAGGTTAAAGTGTTACAATTCAAGATTAATGGTCGCCTCATGTCCATGGAGTATGGTGATGATGTTTGAGTGATTAGAACATCAATTAATCCATCTAAACAAAATTGAAACTAAGCGGTTTGGAAAGTTTGAAAATATGAAGTTCAAATCTGGTTTCCACTTTTCTTGGGTTGATTTTATGTTCAAACATGTTTCAAATTGATTTTAGAATGTTTGACACCAAAGTTTATCATGATTTTCATCGAATTTAAAAATTGCAAGTTTATCAAAAATGCATCATGTTTCTTGATTTTGAAGAAAAATGAAAGCATGACTTTGCAATGCTTTGGTGTGGTTTTGAACTTGAATTGGTGATCAATTTATAGGCAAATGGTTACGAAATGTTAGGCAACAAGTACAAGCTTTTGGTAAATCAAAGATAGCTTAAGGTAAGAATGACATTTGTAAAGGAAAAGGAAGTTTCCTTTTAACCATGTGCTTGTTTTACTTTGATCTATCTCATCTCAATTATTACTTCCAAGTGATATTTATCGATTCAATCATCCATTTGGCAAGGTTATATTGCTTCTTGATGAAAACTCAAAATGACCTATAATTGAAGTTTTGACTTTGAAAATCAAGTTTCATGGAGCCTATGTTTCTGGCTACAACTTTCATGTTTTGAGTTTTTCAATTCAAAATGGAACTAGGTAAAAAAATGGCATGAAGTTTGGAAAAAAAGAAATTTCAACACTTAGAAATTTTTATATGAAAACTTTGACTTTTTTTTGACTTTTCAAATTCTTTGATTTTTATGATCATGATGGATCATTTGAAGTTTTTGATGTTGGAAAGGTTTTGTTTTGAAAATTTGATCAAAAGTCAAAGTTTGACTTTTCGGTGTAGATGAATTTTCATCGAGGCGTTTGAAATTGGTGATGAAGTCGTGAACTTCGTGATGTTTTGAACCGGTGGGTCAAGATGTTGTATCTAAGATATAATGACCAATCTCTATCCAAAAAGTCATTTCTTGTTCAAAAGTCAGAGAAAACTCCTTGATCAAAACCTAATTGGTGATCCTCGATTGATACGAGAAAAAATGGACATCGAAGATTGAAGGGCGATATTTTGATCAAGATAGATCAAATGAGGTGAGTAAAACTCAAACCCTAATTGATTGCCTCTTGAATTAGATGAAAATCATGAAACCCTAATTTTGACTGTGAAATCCACGATTAATCTTTATCGAGCTATTGGTTATGCAAATGATGCAAATGTAAGGTGGTATATTAGGTCAAAATTTGGGGTATAACAGATGCTTATTTAAGTTTCTTTAACACGAGATGAAGATGAATATCCTCGTTTTGATAGGTGTAAAGAGACTTAAATATCGAAATCGCAAATTTTGGACCTAAGATACCAAAAGATGCGGATGATGCAAAATGATTGAAAAAGTTCCACCAGGAGAAATATCAAGGAAATGACACGGTGGAAATTTGAATACATCCTAAGGAAAGAAAGATTCACAAAATATGTGAATATCTGTTTTCACTTTGGGGAAACAAAGAGATTACCTTCTGTCAGCCTCGTGACAATGTTTAAGGTAAGTGGAAATGATATTACCAATTATCAGCTTTGTGATAGTTCATGGTAATGAATTCTGAAGATGTTACCAATTATCAGTGAAGTGATAACTATAACAAGGTAAATCTTGAGAAAAAATTTGCTACATTCGACTTTGTGAATAACGGACAAATGAAAAGCAGTTTCAAATGGGCTTTAAAGATATTACCAATTATCAGCAAAGTGATAACTATAACAAGGAAAATCTTTAGAAAATTGTTGTATATTCAGCTTTGTGAATAACAGACAGATGAAAGAAACCGAACTCAAATGAATTTTGCCTTTTTGGATACAATCTTGCCGAGGATCTCTCTTTTTGAGAAGATGCGGGCATTTTGATTAAGAACAAGGTTTTCTTTTGAAGAAAGACAAGCTGTGGGAAATTTCTCGTATAGTCATGATTTTGACTTTGTTAAGAAGACAAACTTTTATGACAATTTGAATGAAGAGAAAGATCGAGGCGATGAGGCTATTGCTTATTGCTTTGTTGATTATAGACAGCGTTCTATCCAGGAATGAACTGGAAAGAAAAGGGTCAATCAAGACATTATTCCCAATGAGGAATGATCTTTGCTGGGGAATGTGGTGGAGAGAAGAAAATGCATTTCTCTGTTTGGAGATATTCTACTGGGGACAGGCTTGTACTTACATGAGTAAGCGTCATTTACACCAGTGATATGAAAGCAAACATTTCAAGGAATGCAAAAATGCACGAATGATGCTATTATGTATGAATGTCATGAATGTTATATGCATGCTAACAATACTTGACAAAGACACTAAAGAGATATCACGGGAAAGGACCACGTCACGGTTCGAACAAATATGGTGAAAGTTGCACAATGGTGGAGCGTTCACGATGAGAATTTGAGTTGCATGCTTTAAACTTTCGAGAGAAAGGCATTTCATTGGCAACTTGAAGTTCTTTTTGGATAAGAATACCGTCCTTTGATGATTCTCTGAGGAAAAGACTTACATGCTGATTGTTTTTATCCTTGAGATTGAAACACTTACGGAGAAAAGCATTGAAGTTCTTTCTGTGTTCATAGTTCAAAGGAAAATTTTTGCTTTTTGTTTCAAAGTTTTGAAGTAAAATTCATTTAAAACATTTTAGTTTCAAAGGTGATTTTCACAATACAAGCGTTATTTTGCAAACAGAATAAAGTAGGAATTGCAAACAAAAGTACAAGGCTCAAATTTTATTGAATAGAATGGTAATCACCGAAGGCGGATTCCATGAGCTATTTACAAAGTTGGAAATGATAATTTATTGGGAAAAGGCTACATTGAAAAAATAACTTTTATCCTAACAACTTTGAATCCCATGCTTGTCGCGGAAAAGTTGATTGAAGATCCGTTGATGGAAAATTCTTGGTGTGAAGTATGGTGATGCACTACTTTGTCGTTTTTTATCCTTGTTTTGCCTAGATTGCCTTTTAGGTTTTAATCTATCGGATAATTTCATTTGTCTCTAATTTTTGCACGATCGCCTTTTTGGGTTTCAATCCACGAGACGCTCTTTTTTTGCCTAAGCCGCCCTTTTGGGTTTTCGACTTAGAGCTGTTCTTTTGTTTTTTTTTAGACAAAGTATTTCTTGACGCATCGGCATTCCGGTCTGGGGAGTTCATCACCGTCCATGGTTGAGTCGTCATGCACCGCGGAAAAGCTTCTTTGTGATGTATGGGCCTTCATAATTAGGAGTCCATTTGCCCCTAGAATCTGTTGAAAAGACAGAATCTTTTTAAGCACAAGGTCACCTTCGAATTCACGGTTCGGACCTTTTGTCGAAAGCTTTCATTTTCTTTGATACGTTGTCCATGACCTGCAGGCCGTGAGCTTTTCTTCAATTAAGTTCTGGTGGTCGCTTTGACACCATTCGGCCTCGGATAGCTTAGTTTCCATAAGAACTCTCATTGATGGGATCTCAACTTCTACAGAGACAGCCATGCGTATACTAGAGAAAAGGACACAAGTCGTGCGTGAAATGCGATACCCATGCGAGCAAATGGCGACATTTAGTGCAGGTCTTTGTGATGACCATCTTCAGGACGATCTTTTGATGTTCTTGTTGGCTTCAACTTCTTGGCGCTTCATCTTTGTCCAGTAAGGAGATGAGTTATGATGCTCGATCTTGAATTCCTCACGGTTCCTCATCATTTGTTGTTCAAGTTTGATCCATTGTTTGTAATGATCACTTGGAATTCCGTGTCGGCAAATGAGTTGTTCTTGATGAACCTCACAACCACTTGTCTTGTGACATTGGCGTAAGATCTTGCTTGACCCATTTGGTGAAGTAATCAATAGCCACCAGAATGAAGCGATGTCCGTTGGGCGCTTTTGATTCGATCATTCCGATCATGTCAATGCCCCACATGGAGAAAGGCCACGGAGAGGAGAGAGCGTTGAGCGAGTCGGAGGCACATGGATCTTATCTCGCATAGATCGGCACTGACATCTTTTGGCGTGTTTGCACAATCGATTCCATCGTTATCCAATAGTATCACACTCTCAAGATTTTTCGGACATTGCATGCCCATTTGAATGGGTTCCAAGGATCCTTCATGTACTTCATGGATGATTGTATGCGCCTCTTGCCTGTCGGCATCAGGCGGAACCATGTCGAAGTTTCTTTTGTATAGAACATCTTTATTGAGGAAGAAATTCTTGGAAAGCCTCCTTAGAGTTTTCTTATCCTTCACGATGCCGAGTGGGTACTCTGTGTTTGAAGAAGCGTTTGATGTCGTGGAACCACGGTTTATCGTCGAAGACTACTTTAGTGGCGAATACATATGCGGGTCTTTCAAGGCGTCGTCTGGATTACGGGCATATCATTCCAATCGTTGACTTTGAACATGGAAGATAGAGTAGCCAAGGCGTGCGCCATCGGTTACGATCTCGAGGGATATGATGCGGTTCAACTTTGTTGAAGAAAGTCAACAATCGCCTCGCATAATCGTAAGAATTAGACCAAGATGATGAGTTTCATACTTGTCTTTGATTTGATTGATCACAAGTGAGTCTCCATATATATCAAGGATCTTGATCCTTAAGTCGATGGCTTCTTGATACCCATAATGCATGCTTCATATTACGCTATGTTGTTGGTGCAATCAAATAGCAATCGGCGGAAAAGCAGGATATGAGAACCCTCGGGTGATGTAGAGGCGCCCCAATTCCATTACCAAAGGCGTTCTTGCTCCATCAAAGACTAAACCCCATCGGATTACGGATCTGGTCCTTCTCACAGCGTTGGTTATTACAATCTTTCATTTTAAGTACATAACATCCTCGTCTGGAAGTCAAATTTGAGAGATTATTTGTTGAGCGGTGATGAGCCAAGTGATCGTGAGAATGCTTCCTTTGACCGCTTTTGAGCGCAGATGCTTGAATGTCATACTCGGATAATAGCATACGCCATCGGCGATTCTCCGGTTAAAGCGGTTTCTCAAATAAGTACTTGATTGGATCCATTTGGAGATTAACCAAGTCGTGTGATTGATCATGTATTGGCGGAGCGTTTTGAAGCCCACACAAAAGCCAGACATGTTTTCGAGCATGGAGTAACGAGTTTCACAGTCTGTGAACTTTTTACTCGGGTAGTAAATGGCATGCTCCTTCTTACGGTGTCTCGTCTTGCTGTCCAATGCAGCCATGGACTCTTCTAATGCGGTGATGTACATGATTAGCGGTCTTCCTTCAACTGGAGGGATCAGTATTGGTGGTTCGGCGGTATTCCTTGATCTTGTCGAATGCTTTTTGGCAATCGGCTGTCCACCAACCTTACATCTTTCTGGAGAAGCTTGAATATCGGCCCACAGTTGGCGGTCATCCGAGATAAATCCGGAGATGTAATTCAATCGTCAAAATCCTCTTACTTGCTTTTCCGTGCGTGGCGTAGGCATCTCTTGAATAGCTTTGACTTTGTCGGGGTCCACTTCAATTCCCTTTTGGTACATGATGAAACCTAGGAGTTTTCAGATCTTACCCCAAAGGTGCATTTGTTAGGATTGAGGCAGACTAAAATTTCCTTAGTCGTTGAAACAACTTTAAGAGATAGTCTATATGTTCATCTTGATTATCGATTTTGCTATCATGTCATCTACATAGACTTGATCTCCTTGTGCATCATGTCATGAAAGAGAGTAGTCATTGCCCTTTGGTAAGTTGCTTTGCATTCTTTAATCCAAGCGGCATTACTTTGTAGCAAAGGTGCCCCAGCGTGATGAAGGATGTCTTCTCCATGTCTTGAGGAGCCATTCGATCGGTTATAACCGAGGAAACCGTCCATGAAGGAAAACGCTGAATTTTGCGGTGCTATCCACTAGCATGTCGATATCACGGTAGTGGGAAATCGTCTTTGGACTCGCTTTGTTCGGATCTCGGTAGTCAACACACATTCGACCTTTCCATCTTTCTTGGAGCCGGGTACTATGTTGGCTAGCCATTGAGGATATTCAAGTGCGGGAAACCAGGTCGAGTGCTTTTGAACTTCCTTTTGATTTTATCGACCATTGGTTGAACTCTCCTCATTTAAGCTAATGGCGGGCACTCTGGTTTTAACGGTGATGCTCGATCTTTGGTATCTAACCACAGCATGTCTGGTAGGACAGCGAACATCAAGATATTCTTTGAGAAGATTGATCAGTTTGCTTTTGACACTGTTGTTGAGTGAAGCTCCGATATTTACTTCTTTTCTATCTTCCTCAGAACCCAAATTGATTGCTTCTAGAGGTTCTTTGTGAGGCTGAATGATCCTTTCCTCATGTCTTAGCAGTCGGGAAATTTCATCTGGGATCTCTTCTTCAACTTCTTCCTCGGTGACTTCACAGGGAATTTCAAAGTTGGGAGAGAGCATAGAGTTATTGCTTTCAATGGATTTGTCCATCTGTTAATCTGCATATTTGATTTATGTTTGATTAATTAACTCTTTGTCATCATTTTTTTTTTGAAGAAAGTTAAGGTAAAAGTGTATGCAGATTAAAAAAAAAAAATTTTGAAGATTTTTTTTTATGTGTTTTTTAGGATTATCATTTCCAAGAAAAGGGTAAAATGAAAATAAACACACAGTGTAGAAACAAAACAACGTTTTATTTATAATTTACACTATAAACGAGCCCTAAAACACAAACTCATTCGCCTTGGGCAAGGCGAAGAGAAATTATTTAAAGTTAAAACCCTATAAAACATCTCTACACTTTGGGCGAAGTGAGAGTTCAAAACAAAAGCAAAGATAAACTACTTAGAGCTATGAACATTAGTCCGAACTTGCGGGTTTCCAGTGTGAACTCCTTGGAAGTCGAGGTACTCGGGTAATTTTCGCTTGGTTTAACCCTTGAGTAGACTTTGGTTCTTTGTTTGGCGAGCTTTGAAGACTACGGGCGATGGCCCTTGCCTTTTGTGCTAGGCGATCTTCTTGATTAACAAAGTCGGGAAGTACGAGATGTATATAATGCTTCTGTTGATCTTTGTGTTGAATCTTGGGATGTATTCCTGTCTTAGAGTGAAGAGACTTCGTTGTCGTGACACTTTCTAGATCGTATCAGTCGCACTCTTGATCTTGATGATCATGTTGATGTAGTGGTAACGGGATCGGTTGATGAATTCCACAGGCGTGTTGAGCGAGATCTTCATTTGGAATCTCGATCATTGATTAGTTTGAGAAGGCAGTATACCTCTTACATTTGACCAGGATAATCAAAAATCACCCCATCACATGGGTTGGATATCTTGATTCGATTTTCGAGCTTTGGCGGATGTATTTCACCATGTAGTCGAATTTGCCACTTGGTTCTCCCAAGGTATCCCAAACTTGACGAGGACGGTGGATTTTCATATTCTTTGAGGACACATGTCTTTGAATTGATCGGTCGGCGCATATGACTCCTCTTGAGACACATACTCGGTTGTTTAAATAAGTGCTCCATTCTTGATTCGGATGGATGTCTTCATCTTCTTGATGGTTACAGCTAACCTCTTGGAGAACAGGTTAGGAAGCCCCCTGCTGAAAACTTCTTTGATTGGACGAAGTGTTTCATCCTTTTGCTTGTCTTTGGAGAATCTGGTGTGAACCCGAGTCAAACTTTGTTTCGTTCTTGTGGGTTTGATAACTTGTCCCCATCCTTTAGTATTGCCATCTTTAACCATTTTGTGCAGCTTCTTTATCTGAAGAGATAGATGATCTATTTTGTTGGTAGATTCATCTTCTAATGGATTTTACGGAGATCGTTCCTTGATGTCATTAGGCGTGATGAGAGAAAGCGGATAGATGACTTACAAGTAAAGCTTGTTCACCTGATGGTCACCAACTTTCCATTCTTGTGAATTTTAATTTCGATAGAGGTAGAGTTCTGCTCCTGCATCGTGGATCCAAGGTCTTCCTAGTAGGCAACTGTAAGCAGCTGGTACATCCATGACTTGGAAAGTAATTTGAAAAGTGTGCGGGCCAATTGTCATCGGGAGATCAACTTCCCAATAAGCGACTTCCTTGATCCATCGAAAGCTCTTACTATTATGTCGTTGAACTTCATTGGCGTCCCTTTGTAAGCCAAGCGAAAGTGTCGTTTTCGGCATTACGTTCAAAGATGAACTTGTATCTACCAATACATTGGATGAGGAATCTGATTGGCAGATCATTGAGATGTGGAGGGCCAAGTTGTGATCTTTCCCTTCTTCTGAAAGTTCCTCGTCACTGAAGCTTAGATTATTGCAAGCTGTTATGTTGGAGACGATCCCTCCAAACTGGTCTGTAGTCACATCGTGATCCACATAAGCTGGTCTAGTACTCTCATCAAAGCTTCTGGTGAGCTTGGAGTTGAGGTAGAGACAATATTGAAATTTTGGAAGTCTGCATCGGTGATCCACGACTCGGTATTCGCTCTTTTTGATTAACTTTAGTATCTCATCAAAATCTGCGTTGGCGTTGGCTCTATCAGGAGAACCAACATTTGTGCTCGGGTTAACAACTGGAATCGTTGCAGGATTCTCGGAAGATATGTTAGCGGATTTTTCGGACAACGAGGCGTAGGCGGTCTTGGTGGCAATGGAGTGTACTCGCCCACTTTGTGTTACTCGTCTATTTACATTATATTGACATTAGTGGAAGAGTAGGCATGGGTTTCTTCTTCCCATCCTCTATCGAGGTTGCATTATATTGGTAAGGAATTGCTTTGGTAGAACTGGAGCAGGACCAGGTAGGCAAATTACAAAGGAGACTACAGTCTGGGCTGTGCATTCAATCTCCACATGCTTGGGTATGTTGAAACAAGGGATGATGGCGTTTACTTGGGGTTTTCCGAGTTGATATCACGATACTAAAGCTCATGCGGAAAATGCCCTACTGTATTACGTCATGATCATCTCTGTTTACGTAAACTTGTAGATCAGATGTCTAACAAATCTTGGATATCTGCTCTTATGGTTGGAACATCCTTGAATATTCTTGGGCGGATCACGGCAAGGCTGCGTAATTGTGCTAGCGAAGGTGCTCATTTATCTGTATGCTTCATGAAGATGCACCAAGTTTCCTCGATCGGGTTTACGTGCATGCAGATACACTGTCTATATTTCTCGATATCAAACTTCTTTGAAATTGTGTTGGGAAGCGGATTGGCTTGCACATTCGGACTTGTATTTGAAGGAAAGAAGATTAGATCTCACTAATCTACGTGCTTACGCCTTTAATGCTATCAATGCTCAAGGTCATGGCTGGTGCCCTTAGTGAAAAGGGCAAGATACGTCTTTGTACCACCATGGTAATTTCTCGGGAGCCGAGTGGTGACCTTATGCGTGTCGATTCTTTTCTATTAGCCTTGAGGGTAAGTGCATGTGCGTCATTGGGATCGGGTCAAATTGCGTAACCCGAGGCGTACGGTTTTGATTCTTTGAGCTGACCAGCTGGTGGCGAGGCTGTTGAGTTTGTTGATTTTGTTGAATTTGTTGGAATTGCGGAGCAATTCTGTGTTTGGATTTGTGTTGGCGGGTGCTATGGCAGCTACACATCGTTGTTGAATAACATTCTTCATTGGTTTCCCTCGGGATACCATTCCTATGTCATGCTCTCTTCTTCCAGAAAATTGGTTCCAACCTTCTTTGTTCCACTAGAAGATCCACTTCCTTGGTTAGGCGTCCGATTCGAACCCCTCTTCAATCGCATTCCCATGCTCACATCTCGGTGAAATCTCGGGGCTAGCGATCATTCACTCATAGTAGAATGAGCCTAGAGTATTCAAAATACCTTAGTCATCTCCTTCTCTTCCAATGGTGGGTTGACTTGGTACAATTTCCCTCCATCGTTGTGCATATTCAGAGAATGTCTCCCTTTCTTTACGAGACATGGAGCGAGGTTGATCCTATCAGAAGCCATATCAAGTTAAACTTGTATTCTGGACAAAGGCTTCACCTAAGTCGTTGAATGTTTGGATATTGCGTCTTTGTCTAAACCCGTGTACCACTTGATGCGGCACGGTGAGACTATCTTGGAAGTAGTGGATTAACAATGGTGATCTTCATTGGCATAGACATTT
>CM038792.1:317572877-317646733 GCA_021764765.1 Vicia sativa | reverse complement strand
ATTCAGCCTTATGAATATGGATGAGTAGTGGAAACAAATCTCAAAGGTTTCTATTTTCAAAGTTACAATCGTGTCGGGGATCTTTTTGAGAAGATGCGGGCATTTTGATTGTAAAGATACGGGTTTCTTAGAGAAAGACAACTGTGAAGTTTCTTGAACTTTCATGATTGGACTTGTTAAGAAGAACAATCATTTTATGATAAGTTCAAAGATGAAAAAATAAGCGGCTCGGATACGAGGTTGTGTATTGTTTGCAGGTAGATTTTTTGTGAAATCTAGACTTGAATTGGTTAGAGGCGAGGTTCTATCTAGGAATGAGCTGGAAAAGCGATCAATCAAGACTTTGTATCAATGAGGAATGATCTCGATTGGGAAGCTGGAGAAAATGTATTATTTACGCTTGGGATAACCTAAAATTTTGCCATTATTTGGGGTTATCATCATCATCTAATAAATGATACAAATTGGATTCTTTTCGGATAAGATCTTAGTCTTTGATAATAAGTTTTTGTGGAAGAAAACTTCTCAGCGGTTGTTTATCTTCCCGGAGAAATTGAAAGAGATATGGTTGATATTCATACGTGTTCACGGTTGAAGGAAAATTTTTCTTTTATTTAAAAATTATAGGTAAAATTCATTTAAAACTTTATTTTTTAGTTTCAAAAGTGATTTTCACAAGAAAAGCGTTATTTTGCAAAACAAAATAAAGCAAGAATTGCAAACAAATGGAGCCTGAGGCTCAAATTTTATTCATAGAATAGTAATCAACCAAGGCGTGATTCCATGCACTATTTACAAAAGTTGGAAATGGTAATATATTAGGAAAAGGCTACATTGATGGCAATAATAACAGCTATTCTCCCAAACAACTTTGAATTCAAAGCTGTGCTATTGTGAAGATTTGATTGAAGATCGTGATGGGAGATTCTTGATTAATCTGACTGATGTAGTTACTTTATCACTTTGATCCTTAATTTTTCCTAGACTTCCTTTTCATGTTTTCAATCTACGGGATAAATTTACATTTATTGTCTCTAATTTTTGCTGGACCGCCTTTTTATGTTTCAATCCACAAGACGCTCATTTTTCCTAAGCCGTTTTCGAGTTTTTGACTTAAAGCTGTTCTTTTATCTTTTAGACAAAGTTTTCTTGTTGCATCAACATTTGCGGGATCGGGGAGTTCATCACCTTCCATGGTCGTGAGAGTCATGACACGCCAAAAAGCTTCTTTGTGATGTATGGGCCTTCATTATTAGGAGTCAATTTTCCCTAGAATCTGGTTGAAAGAGACAAAATCATTTTAAACCAGGAGTCCCTTCTTGAAATTCACGGTCAGAACCATTTTGTCGAAGGCTTTCTTGATCCTTCTTTGATACAACTGTCCATGACACAAAGCGGTCATACGTTTTTCTTCGATTAGGTTTAATTGATCGTATCTGCTTTGACATCATTTGGCCTCAGATAACTTAGCCTCTGGTCGGAAAAATAGCAAGTGTACTATTTTTGCCGATGCAGTTATAATGAGTTTCCCCAAGTGTCGATCTCGAGGACTACGTAGTAAATACCTAATCGTGCTCTTAATTTAATTGAACAAAAACAATGGTTGGGTTGATTTTAACACTTTCAATTATGCTTGTAACAAGTAACGACCGATGAAATATAATGTGAATGAAGCTAGGGTGAGTGGTCGATTAAGCAAAACTATGATCCGAATGCAGATTTTCTCATTGCATAAGTAAACTATCAATTACCTATCTCTAGATTGTTCTTCCTTAAGTCCTTAATGAAGACGGCTATTAAAACCCTAATCTTTATTCAAATGCCCATTCAAGCAAACCTAGGTTTTAACCATGAAAATATCAAGAATCCAAGTGATTAAAAGAGAGTACCTAGTCCTAGGTTAGACTCCTAATAACCTAATTGTGAAGAAACCCTAACAATCACAGTCCTGCCAATTGTTAGTCATAGGTCTACATGTATTTGTCCGATACATGATCATAAGAACGCTACACAATTAAATTGAAATATAGAAACATGCATTAAGGAAATCTAGTATCCGAATTCATACAATGATCAAATCAGGACCACCCGCTTAGCCTTGGGGGTTTAGCCTCTCATAGTATTAAAAGAAAACATCCAATAAGAGTTAAACATTACAAAGAATAATGGTGACTTTGATCTTCAATGGTGGATGCCTTTGAATCTCGCCGTCTCTAAATTACTCTCCGTAGCTTTCTCTTTTTCTGATAATTCTTTCGTGATTTCCAAAGTAGGTTTTCCTAATCTCAAATCCCTTCTAATAGTCTCTGTTCTCCTCTCCTTTAGGCAAAATTCGGAAGTACCCTTAATGACAACACAAGCTCCAAAATAAGAAAAATTTAGGTTTCCACACGCTGGCATTCAACACGGGCCGTGTTGATGAACACGGGCGCCCGTGTTGATCTCTAAGTCAATAAGCCATGCTCCAGACCATTCAACACGGGCCGTGTTGATGAACCTGTGCCGTGTTGATCCTTTATTTTGTATAATTTTGTATCTTCCGCTTGCTTTTCAACACGGGCCGTGTTGATGAACACGGGTGCCTGTGTTGATTCACTGTTTGTGTCCTTTTTGCGCTTTCCACTGGACTTTCAACACGGGCCGTGTTGATGAACACGGGTGCCCGTGTTGACTTCTGAAATCTTCAAAATCTTCAACTTTCGGTCTTAGAGGTGCTTATCGTCACCGCCATAAGTTCCTTCTATCGCATGAATTAACCTGAAACACTAAGACCACCCAACAAAAGCGTAAAACCATACTTTTAAAGACACTTAAACTCAAAAATGCACAACAAGACTAAAATAACCAAAGACACATTAACTTCATTAAAAGCAACTAAAAACAACCAGATGTTGCAGTTGATAAATTTATGCCGAATAGAACATAGACACTTACTAGAAATGGTGGTGATCATTTAAACTTATCTCATTGCTTGTCCTCGAGTAATGATTGAGTCAACAGAGGTCACCCACGAATATCTTCTTTCCACAACCTGACTGTGTCTTTCACAAATTAATTTCTTCCTTCGATCAAGAGGTGACTTGATCATCCTCCATTAGAATCTTGTGCATACACCTGTAGGGCTAATACCTTTCAAGTCTTGATCGCCCATCTAATAGCACTTTTGTATCTCTTAAGTACACATATGAGTTTTCCTCCTGCCAACTTTTAGGGGCCGAGTTGATAATTCTTAGGACATTTCTCTTACGAATCAAGAAAACATATTTCAAATTTCTAGGTAGGCATTTGACTCCATCCCTTTCTTTTCTTCCTTTTTCTCGATGAGTTGTGGATGCCTTAAATCTTCCCACTGTTTGGTGTATGTTTAGCCATTTAGGTTGAGTTTCCATCATATCTAAAACCTCTAACTCCTTTTCATCAATCTCTATCTCTTTCAAAAATGGCGGAATCAACACTCTCTAGGGGTAATTCGGTGCATGGCTATGCACCGATTTGGTGAATAATGTATCCAAAACTCCAACATTTTGCTTGTGCCAATATCTTCCTTGAACTTCATTGACTCTAACATTGATTTTTAGCTCTTCATCGTAGAACTTGAGGTCATAGTTCCTTCTTCCATGTCTATCATCACTCTCCTGTTTCAAGAAAAGGTCTTTAATATTATTGGAATTTCTTCGTCTTCGGCATATCCGAACCACAAAATCAACGGAAACACAAACTTGTCTATCTTCACAAGAACGTTGCTATTCCATGTGGTCTTTTCATTGAATTGTCGATAAGGTATGCGTCATCCTTGTATCTTTGACTTCACCAATGCCAAGCTTGTTATAAATAGAGAGGCATAAGACTTACAGTAGCCAAGGTCAATGGTTGCCTTTTGAATGTCCTATCCCTATACGGGGGATAATTCGTACCCCTTGTCTTTCTTCTTTAATGGAACCTTGGACCACAAAATAGCACTACACCTTTAGGTTAGTATAATCGGTTCAGTCTCAATGGCGTTTTTGAAATGATGTCCTTCATGAACTTTGCATAAATTGGCATATGCTCTAAAGCTTGGAGAAAGGAATGTTAATCTCAAGCTTCTTGAATAACTCAAAAATTTCTCGAAGTTTTCTCATTCGGATCTTTCTTCTTAGTTCTTGCGAGTATGGGAGGACAACTTTAGGTTTCTCTTCTTTAGGCTTTTCTTTTTCTCCACAGGTCTTCCTATTTTCTCAATCTCTTTTGATCCTCCACGATTTCTAGATCTACCTCAAGCAAACTCTCCTCTTGATCTCTTTGTTCAACATCTCACATTTTTCCTCCTCTTGTCACCAGACTTTCATCCCCGATTATCTCTTGGATTTAGATGCAGTTGAACTCGTGAGGCAGGTTACACACATTCGCCAATTGTTGAGCTATTTGCCCCATCCCGACCTCAAGATTTTGATTGTGTTGAGGTGTTCTTGTGATTGTTTCTTGTTTCCTCACGAAATGAATATTATGAGCTGCCATTTTTCAATAGCTAACTCGATCTGCTTTCTTAGGGTTTGTTGTTGTTGTTGTTGATCTTGGTTTGGTATTGTCCACGACCTTGTTGTTGAGTGTTTGCTTTTTGATCCCTCCACCCAATTTGGATGGTTCTTCCAACCTGGATTGTAAGTGTTGGAATAAGGATTATTTTGTTTGAGGAACTTGATTTCCTCAATCTGCTGAGCTGTTGCAAGATAGTGTGCTGTCAGATGAGGCCCACCATAAATATCACATATAGTACTTTGACCTTGTTGGACTTAAGCCACCTGTTGTGTAGTAATATTCATGGCTTTCAACTTCTTTTCAACTTCGGCAGCTATTGCTTCTTCAATTTTTAACTGCTTATTGGCTTCCAGCATCAAATCTATAACTCCATCTGGCTTGCATGCCACTATCATTATAACTCCGGATGCTCATTTGCATTATCCTTCAATAATCTTCTGATGCGGTGGTCATTGAGAAGTTAGATGAGCCACCACATTTGTGTCAATGAGTTGCTTCGTTTTGATTCTCGGACCATCCTGAACATACGCATGCTTAAATTACGATCCGGTTATGAGTAGGACAAGAAACCAAAAGTCTCTTAAACCTCTTGAAAGAGTCTCCCAATGATTCACCCTCTTACGCTTGAAATTGAGGATTTCATATCTCTTTCTCATAAACCCCACTGGAAAATATTCATTTAGAAAAGTTGTCTCCATCTTCCCGAAGATGTAATCTTTGCTTGCGGAAGGGAATAAAACCACTCTTCGATTCATGACCAAAGTGAACGGAAACATTCGCAACTTTTTCTGTTCTTCAATATGCCCATCTATTTTGAGAGTAGTGCTCATGGTCAGGAATTGTTGCAAATGCTTGTTAGCATCCTCATTTACCCTTCTAGAAAAAGATCTCTTCTCCAACTGAGTGATAGTGCTCGGATGGAGCTGAAAGTTAGGAACATTAAAGGGTTGGTTGACAATGGTCAATCTTCCCCCTGGTGCATTTGTCCCTCCATAATCCCCTAGCAATCTCTCTTGAGGTTTATTCATGGCCTCGTCTTCTGGCTCTGAGTCGGAGTGTGTTGAATTCCTATCCTCTTCCTCGGCCAGTCTTGCTTGCTTTGCTTCTCTTCGCCGAGCACGGAGGGTTCTTTCTATTTCTGCGTCAAAAAGATATTCTGCTGAGGCCTGACCTCGCATAAAATATTAGACACAAAGTTAGTTCTAATACAATGTAATATAAAATAAATAAACAAATGAATAGAAATTTTTTAATTGCAGAGCAATAAAATTTCAATCAAACTAAATAAATCGGTATTTTGGAGTCCCGACAGCGGCGCCAAAACTTAGTGGGAAAAATAGCAAGTGTACTATTTTGCCGATGCGATTATAATGAGTTTCCCAATATCGATCTCGAGGACTGCGTAGTAAATACCTAATCGTGCTCTTAATTTAATTGAACAAAAACAATGGTTGGGTTGATTTTAACACTTTCAATTATGCTTGTAACAAGTAACGACCGATGAAATATAATGCGAATGAAGCTAGGGTGAGTGGTCGATTAAGCAAAACTATGATCCGAATGCAGATTTTCTCATTGCATAAGTAAACTATCAATTACCTATCTCTAGATTGTTCTTCCTTAAGTCCTTAATGAAGACAGCTATTAAAACCCTAATCTTTATTCAAATGTCCATTCAAACAAACCTAGGTTTTAACCATGAAAATATCAAGAATCCAAGTGATTAAAAGAGAGTACCTAGTCCTAGGTTAGACTCCTAATAACCTAATTGTGAAGAAACCCTAACAATCACAGTCCTAATTAGTCATAGTCTACATGTATTTGTCCGATACATGATCATAAAACGCTACACAATTAAATTGAAATATAGAAACATGCATTAAGGAAATCTAGTATACGAATTCATACAATGATCAAATCAGGACCACCCCTAGCCTTGGGGTTTAGCCTCATAGTATTAAAGAAAACTTCCAATAAGAGTTAAACATTACAAATAATAATGGTGACTTTGATCTTCATGGTGGATGCCTTTGAATCTAAATCTACGAATTACTCTCGTAGCTTTCTCTTTTGATAGTTCTTTGTGATTTCCAAAGTAGGTTTTCCTAATCTCAAATCCCTTCTAATAGTCTACATTCTCCTCTCCTTTAGGCAAAAGTCGGATACCCTTAATGACAACCTGACTCGAAAATAAGAAAAATCGAGGTTTCCACGTCGGCTTTCAACACGAGCCGTGTTGATGAACCTGGCGCCGTGTTGATCTCTAAGTCAATAAGCCATGCTCCGACCATTCAACACGGGCCGTGTTGATGAACCGAGTGCCCGTGTTGATCCACTATTTTGTATAATTTGCATCTTCCATGCTTTTCAACACGGGCCGTGTTGATGAACACAGTGCCCGTGTTGATTCACTTGTTGTGTCCTTTTGCGCTTTCCACCGGCCTTTCAACACGGGTCGTGTTGATGAACACAGGTGCCGTGTTGACCACGAAATCTTCAAAATCTTCACTTTAGGTCTTCGAGTGCTTATCGTCCTGCCATAAGGTCCTTCTATCGCCATTAACACGAAACACTTTGAGACCACCCAACAAAAGCATAAACCATACTTTTAAAGACACCTAAACTCAAAATGCACAACAAGACTAAAATAACCAAAGACACATTAACTTCATTAAAAGCAACTAAAAACCACAGATGTTACAGTTGATAAATTTATGCCGAATAGAACACAAACACTTACTAGAAATGGTGACCGATCAGCCTCCATGAGGACTCTCATTTATGGAAATTCAACTTCCACGGGGAGCACTACTTCCATGCCATACACTAAAGAAGTTTGTTGAAGTGTGTGTTGATGTGCGATACCCATGTAAAGCAAATGGAAACATTTCATGCCAGTCTTTGTAAGTGATGACCGTTTTCTGGATGATCTTCTTGATGTTCTTGTTGACGGCTTCCATAACACCGTTCATCTTTGGTCGATAAGGAGATGAGTTATGATGCTCAACCTTGAATTCCTCACACAATTCTTTCATCATTTTGTTGTTCAAGTTCAACCCGTTATCTGTAATGATCTTGCTTGGAAATCCATATTAGCAAATGAAGTTGTTTTTGATGAACCTCACAACCACTATTCTTATAACGTTGGCGTAAGATGCTGCTTCGACCTATTTTGTGAAGTAATCAATAGCCACTACGATGAAGCGATGACCGTTCAAAGCTATTGGTTCAATCATTCCAATCATGTCGATACCCCACATGGAGAAAGGCCACGGAGATGAGAGAACGTTGAGGTGACGAGAAAATCTGCATCGAGTTGCTTTTGAACCTCCTTTTTGATCTTATCGGACATATCTGGATGAGTCCTCCTTAGTCTTTATTTAACTGGCAGACATTTTGGTTTTAATGGCAAGTGATGCTCTACGATGTTGGTATCCAACCTTGGCATGTCCCGGTAAGACCAAGCAAACACGTCGACGTATTCTTTGAGAAGATTTATCAGTTTTCTCTTGACATTGTCGTCGAGTAGAGCTCCAATGTTTACTTCTTTTCTATTTTCCTCAGAACCCAAGTTGATCGTTTCTAAAGACTCTTCGTGAGGCTGAATGATTCTTTCCTCATGCTTAAGTAGTCGGGAAATCTCATATGGGATCCCTTCTTCATCCTCTTCTTCAGCGTCAAACACAGGAAATTCAAAGTTGAAAGAGGGCATAGAGTTATTGCGTTCAATGGGTTTGTTCATTGTTAATCTGCATTTATGTTCGATTGTTTTTAGAAAAAAGAAAATGCAAAAGTGTATGCAGATTATTTTTGAAGATGTTTGTTCTTATTGGGTTTTTTAGGATTACCATTTCCAGAAAAAAGGCAAAAAAATGATAAACAAACATAAAATGTGGGAATCAAAACAACGCTTTATTTTTGTCTTGGGATAGACAAAGAGAAAATTATTTAAAAGCTAGCCCTATAAAAAACCTCTCTGCCTTGGGCAGGGTGATAGTTTAATATAAAAGCGAGATAACTACTTAGAACGATGAATAACAATCTGAACCTCAACGGCTTTCCAAAAGTGACGAACTCCTTGGTAGACTATGATTCTGGCAGTTTTCCCTTAGGATCATTTTCAGCGATGATGTTGAGCGTTGGTCGAGTAGGATTTGAAGACTGTGGTTTGTTAACCTTGTCTTTTGTACTTCTTAAGCAATCTTCTTCCGCTTGTTTGACAGGTCGAGGAGTAAAAAATGAAGTACATGTGTCTTCAGGCGACATGTATTCTTGACTTTTAGGATATACTTCCCAATCTTCTGGATGAAGAGACTCGTTATCTGAGACACTTTCCAAGTCATTTTCAAGATCATCTTCCCATTCGTCTCCAAAAATTGCGTTTATTTGGGAATAAACAAATTCAGTTTCAACAACCTTGGCAGGTGTATTAGAGCAAAGATCATTAATCATAATCTCAAATGGATGATGATATTGGGAGGGAATGTATGCCTCTTCTGGTTGACTGAGATGTTCAGGAGGATCTTCCCATCCAGTTGGTTGGATGTCTTCGATTCTAATTCTTGAACATTCAGGAGCGGTATACCTTACCATGAAGTCAAATTTTCCACTTGGTTGTCTCAAGGTATCCCAAACCTCAGGTGGGATAGGTGGAATTTCTTCTTTATCATTTTGCTAGAACAAGCCTTTGCACTTATGCGAAGGAGGATAGAATGGTGTATCACGGTTCTTCACGATATATGTATCCGAGTCATCGAGAAAAGTGTTCCATTCTTGAACCAGAGATTTTCTTGGTTCCTTCATCAATAGGGGCGTTGACCTCTCGAGCAGGGGTTAAGGAAACCTCCACTGAGAATATTTCTTTGATTGGACGAAGAGTTTCATCCTCCTGATTGGCTTTTAAGATTACTGGAGTAAATCCGAGTTCCGTTTTGGTTTCATTGTTGATAGGAATCACAACTTGTCCCTAATCGGCGACAGTACCGTCTTTCACTATTTGTGTTGCTTCTCTGTAAGAGGAGATAGATGATATGTTTATTTTGGTAGATTCATCTTCTAACGAGAGGCCTTGGAACTGCGTTCCTTAAACATCGTCGGCAGTGATGAAAGAGAAAGTGGATAAGTAGCTTACCAACAAGGCTTGCTTCCCGCTTATGGTTACCAACTTTCTATTTGTCACGAATTTCAATTTTTGTTGGAGCGTAGATGTTACTGCTCTAGCTTCATGTTTCCATGGTCGACCTAACAAACAGCTATAGGCGGATTGAACGTCCATAACCTGGAAGGTGACTTGAAAAGTATGTAGACCAATTGTTATCGGAAGGTCGATTTCTCCAATAACAGATTTTCTTGATCCATCAAAGGCTTTGACTATTACACCACTGAATTTCATAGGTGTTCCTTTGTAAGACAAACGAGCGAGAGTCGTTTTTGGCATTACATTCAAGGAAGAGCCAATGTCTACTAACACATTATACAGAGAGTCTGATTGAAAGTTCATAGAGATATGTGGAGCGAAATTATGATCTCTACCCTCTTCAGGGAGTTCTCCATCATTGAAGCTCAGATTGTTGCAAGTCGTTATGTTGGCTACGATTCCACCAAATTGATCGGTAGTTACATCGTGATCTACGAAGGATTGATCCAAAATTGTCATCAGGGCCTCTCGATGGGCTTCAGAATTTAAAAGCAAAGAGAGTATTGAGATTTTGGAAGGAGTTTGCATCAGTTGATCTACAACATTGTACTCACTCTTCTTGGTCAGCTTTAGAATTTCATTAAAGTCTGGATTAATATTGGTTCCATCATACGGACCAATGTTTAGGTCTGGATTACCAACGGGAATTCCTACAGGATTCACAATGGGTACATAAACAGGACTTTGCCTTGCTGCAGAAGCGATAGGCTGCTTTGGTGGAAACGGGTATGCACACGCCCACTCCGAGTTACTCGACTTACTTCGGTGATGTTAACTACGGATGAAAGAGTAGGTATGGGTACTTATTTCCCTTTTCCATCATGGTTGCGTTGTACTGATAGGGAGCTTCTTTTTCAGGGTCATAAGTAACAGGTCCAAGCAGACAAATGATCAAAGGAGAAACAGGAACCCTTGGATTGTTGTATTTGACCTTTATGCGCTCAGGCATGTTGAAATAAGGATTGATAGCATTTACTTCGGGAGTTAACAAGTTTATATCTGAGACTAAAAGCTCATGCGGATAACACCTTATCATATTCATGTCATTCTCATTCCTATCTCTGAAAATTCGAATGTCGCCATTGTCAGTTAACTGTTGAAGATCTGCTTTTATAGTAGAACATCCACGAGAGTCTTCAAAACAAATTCTACAAGATTTGTAGTTATGCTGAGCAAAACCACCCATTATGCAGAATATGGCATGCATTTGCACTAAATCTGCTCTTACCAAGTTTACATCGGAGACTTGGTATCGATCTGAATATCTAGTTATTATGTTCACAGCGTGCCCTCCATGTTCACAGTCGGGGACTTTGAACTTGACTGGTATTCTCACTCTGGGAACCAGACATAGGTCGTGAACAAATCCCTTCCCCAGATTGTTTTGAAATCTAACTGCATTTTGTTAAATTGTTCTTGGAGATCTTCCATACGGCCACGAGAATTCGTGTTTTTGCCAAGATCATGATAAACTTCATTGATCACAATAACATGAACCACGCAAGCTGAATTCGTCATAATCGGTTGAGAAACTGACATAGTGACTTAAGGAAAGGTTACTCCATGTTGAGGAGTAAACGCTGAATTCTTCAAAGTAGGAACCTCTCTTGTGGTTGCTTACTTGAAGTATTTGGCGAAAACCTCGTCGAAATTGAAGGTATTCCCCAAGGTAACCCGGAGCATAGTGAAAAGCGGATTACTAACTACAATAGCGAGGCTGGGTAGTAGTGATTTATGAAATCGTCGTTCTTTGGAATTTGACTGTTAGGTGTCGATTGATGATTCTATGCAGCCTGCGAGCTTACCAAAGCGTTGAGTCTTTCCACTTCCTCTTGGTATGGTTACTATACCACGAAGCTTAATATTCTTTTGCTCAAAATCTTGCTTTGATTTCTTTCTATTTGCAGTATTATATCTACGGTGACTCGAATAATTAGAAACTCTAAGACGTGATGACAGCGATCTCGGAGAAAATTCAAAAGATAAGACTCTAAATAACAAACTTGAAATGCACAAATGATGCATGATTATGGATGGAAAGAGAAACGAATTTCTAAAGAATTTATGCTAAAGAGAAATTTCTTGCAAACATTTGGATGGAAACACTCTTATTTTCTTAATATTTGAAAGAAGATTACAACAAGTTTTTTTTGGAGCACAACTCTTACAACGACAAAGTAAATAATAAATAAAAGCTAAACTATAAAAATTAAGCATCTTAAATCGATGAAGAACCAAATGCTTGGTGTAGCTTCAACAGGGATCTCTTTGCCATAGTAAGCTTTCAATTCAACTTTCTCGGCTTTTATCTTGTTAACGACTTTTTTCCACTCATCTGGAGTAGGTTTTCCATTTGTTATTTCTTCAAGCTTTCTTTTTCTTTCGTTGATGTATTTTTGAGTGCGTCACCCTTTCGATGAATGTTCTCATCTTTCTCCATAAGCCATCCATCTTGAAAGTAGAGCGTTTTTCATGATCTTTGACCCTTCTTAAGCTTTACATTCTCAAAGTCAGTCTTAAGACATTTGTCTTCCAAAGCTTCTTTCTCTATCCTCATCTTAGCCAACGCTTCTTGGTATTCTCCCATAGTCTCAATGGGAATGGTGGTTGATTTGGATACCATTGGGAACATGGGTTCTTCATAAGCATAAGGCATTCAGAATTCCTTCACTCTTTTCTTTACCCAAGAAGTGTAGATTTCCATGGCTACACAATTCTTGACTTCACCTTTTTCTTTCCTTCGAATATGGTGCCAGGCTCTTATCATTCTGGCTTTCAAACCTTGGGAATCTTCCCCTTCATGATAAAAGTAACACTCGACTGTAAAACCAAGGGGTTTACTTGAATTTGCATACCCAAGTTGACGAATTGCCAAGAATGGGTTGTAGTTAATTCCTCCTTTTGTACCAATGAGAGGTACGTTGGCAAATTCTCCACAACTTTCAATGATTTCTATCTCATTGTAGGCCAAGGTATACCAATGAATATCGTCATTAGTAAGAGACATGAGTTTTCGAGACCAATGCCAACCGTTTTAGTTTTCTCGGAAGATTGGAGACTTAGGCAAGTGTGAGACAATCCATTTGAACAGCAAAGGCACACAACACACAATAATTCCATCTCCTTGATGATTCCTATGATGGATTGAGAAATACGTATCACCAAGCAAAGTGGGAATGAGATTTCCAATCAAAAAGATCCTTATGGCGTTGATATCAACGAAGTCTTTAACATTGGGAAACAAAACCAACCCACAAATGAGTAAAGCCAAAATAGCTTCAAAAGCTACCGTACTACCAGCTTCGGCAAAACTAAAAGCTTTCTCCATTAGAAACTTTGAAGTTAGTCTTAAGAGATTTCCTTTGGTAGTCAAGCTTTTGTCTATCTCAGATTTCCTTGAATGAGTCATCGCTGCAATGACCTGTGGCTTCAGAATGGCTTCAAAACTATTGAAAGGCACTTTGTCAGACACCAAGATTCCTAAAATATTTGAGTACTCTTCCAAAGTAGGAACCAACTGATAATCAGGGAAGGTGAAACAGCGATAGACTGGATCGTAAAACTGAACCAAAGTTTTAAGAAGTCCTTCATCAATATTAGTGTTCAACATAGTTAAAAGAGCCCCATAGTGTTTTCTGAAATCCGAGGGATCTTCTACCAAGGATGCTAGCTCTTTTAAATTTTCCACATCAAGAATTCTAAAACCGTATCTCTTGGTATATCTTCTTCTTACATCCATCTCTCTAACCTAAAATGTTTGCAAAGAAAAATCTCTAAATTCTTTGGAAATGGAAAGAAAAATGAGAAGTTAAGGTTTTTGAATGAATGCATGAATTCTACAAAGATACAAACATGGTTAGTGGTTATACACACGTTCAAGCGTTTGAAGTCACAAGAATGAGGCCAACGATAAGAACCAAACATGGGTAAGTTCTAAGGGCTTATTCACCTACAAAACATGTTCTACTGATAATACAGGTTCAAAGCTTCTCTTTGAAATATTATCAGATTAGTTAATAAATTGTAGTCCAATAATATGTTTCTGCACTACGTCCTAAATGGCCAGGATGGGTTATGTGTTCTACAGCCACTTAGCTTCGCTAGTTCCCTTGAAAGCAAAAATGTCTTATAATTAATTTGCTAAACACACTTACCCCAAGACAACCTCCATGAGCGAGGATCTCAAATTAACAATAAAGAATGAGACTCCTCGTAAGTTAATAGGACTATACCCCTAATTCTTAAAATGTTTCTTAAATCAGGTTAGGATTTTTCCCATTAGATGAAATCTTGAGTAGCGGAACCAAACACACAATAAAGAAAAACAAACATGTGCACAAATGAAGCTTAAACCCTTTTTCTTTTTGAAAACAAAAAAGCTTGGTGTTTATGTAATGGTGAACCGACTTTGAGAATTGGTTTTGCTTTTTATCGCATAAATGTGCGAGATAGCAAGTCGCCACCGACTTTTCTTTTATCCAATTAAGGGAAGGTGAAAAGAACAGGAAAAGACCTTCGTTAGATTACGAGTAAGGAGAAGGTTATGAAAAGGAAGGTATTAACACCCTTTCCATCCGTAGTTATCTCACGCTCTTAGTTGCTTCTAGCTCATTTTAAAAAGTGCTACGTGTGTTTGACAAAATGTTTTGAAAAAAGGCATTTCGCTTTGACTTTGTAATGATTATTGTAGGAATGTATACAAAGTGTTAGGAAATGTTTCATTTTGAAAAGTTTGAACTTTGACAAAAGTGTGTGGTGTGAAAAGTATTTTGTTTGAGCAAGCCGAAAGTCTTATTACCTACTCAGAATGGTCGTTTTCGTGTTGTTTTACGTTCCTTTAGAATAGTGCTATCCATACCATTAGTTGATAGGTAATCCTATTCGTTGGATGTAGAAGGGACATTCGAAGGGACATCGGATGGTCATGGAAGGCAACTTGTAGGAAGTATCCTAGCACATTCGAAGGGACGATCATCACTTTTCGTAGGCAACAATCGAGGGACGAGATCATGTATTCGTAGGCAACATCTTGGGTCTATGATCTTTGTATCGAAGGGACTATGATGATATGTTTGTAGGCAACGGTGCTAGGATACCTCTACGTTTGAGGGACTTGACCATTTAATCAAAAGGCAACGAGAGAGAATTACCTTAAGGGGTGCATGTGTGAAAAGAGTGTGTTAAATTCAGATATATTATCTTGCAATTAGAAGTGATCTACGTTCGTTTTTATCTTGCCATACACGCCTAATTACTAGCAGTTTATAGGGTGCTGAAAATAAATTGCGGAAAGGTAAAGTGCGGAAAAATAAAGTCCTACACTATTACATGGCTTTAGGGCAGTTACATAATAAGAGTGCGGAAAGTAAGAGTCCTAATTAAACTATTACATCCCATAGGCAGTTACATAATATTGAAAAGAAAAACGAGAAAAATAGTCCGAAACGTTACAACCTGTAAGCAGATACATAATCAAAAAATACGAGAAAACTCGCATAAGAGAAAAATGTTAGTGAAAATATGATTTTTGAATGAGGGAAAAGATTTCAAGTTAGTCATGATAATTAGATGATGAGATAATTTTTTGGGAATTTTCAAGATCGATTTTGATAATTAAAAGCAATTAAAAGTCAATTTAATGGTTAATAAGCAATTAATTAAAATATGCATGCAAAAATATTAATTTTAATGTCAAAAATTAAATAAGAATTTTTCTGATTAAAATGCAAAAGAAAAATATTTTTGGTGATTTTTAAATGCATGAGAAAATTGTTTAAAGATTAATTAAATTGAATGCAAAATATTAAGAAAAATAAGAAATAGAAAAAGTTAGTTTTGCAAGGTGGTAAAAAGAAGTGTCACAGCCAAGGATCGAACCCATGCCTTCCTGGGAAATTACTCAACACGTTGCCAACTGAGCTAGGCTGCCTTGGTGCTTTGAATCTGCAAACGAATGGTTATAAGCGTAAACGTGTCATGTTTTGAATTTCAAACACAGTCAACACGCGTGGGGCCCAGGTGTTATGGATGAGCGAATCAGAACGCGTTATCGTGCCATGCAAGCCTCGCCTGAGTCAACTGGTCCACGACGCCGGAGCCCTAGCTCCGGTCGTCTTCTCCGGCGACCTTCAACCTGAAACCTGCAAATTCAACAAAAATAAAAAGCAAAGGGATACCCTACCCCCCTAATTCGACCCTTGCGAACTCAATGGTGGTGCCCGTTTGGCCTGAAAGTCCCTGTATCGACCGGTTCGAAGCTTTACAGTTTTTGAAACCTAACAATGGAAATTCGAGATTTCTACGTGCAAGCTTACATGTAATGATTCAAACACATTCTAATGGATGCCCTGAGTTCAAATAAGCAAGCAAAAATAGTTAATAATGCATGAATTGTAAAAATCGAAATTTGAAAAAGTACCAAATCGGAGCTATGTGTATATCGTGTTCTGGGCATCCTTGGCTTCGTATGAGGGTATGGACCAACTGCTGGGAGGTCCAAGAACACGGTTGAGTGCTAGAAACACCTTGAAACTTGCTGAAAAAACCAAAATCGAAATTGCCAACTTTGGAAAAATTTTGAGAGAATAAGGATTGCTTCAAGAGGCTAGGGTTTCGTCCCTTGGTCTTATGAATGTCTTGTGTATTTATAATGCAAGAGATTTGATCAAAATGAAAGAAAAAAGATATGCTCTTGAATGCAAAATATTTTCTCTTTCAAATTTTATCAAATCTTTCCAAAATTGATTTTTCCTCCTTGCATGAGCTAGCAATTTGGCATGTTGTGTGGGCTTCCTTGGTCCTCAACCTTGATAAAAATCCAACAACTTAAATTATACCTTTTTTCATATTTTATTTAATTTAAATTTGAATTAAATGCTTTTAAATTCAAAAATAAATCAAAAAAATAGAAAGTGGTCGTGGCAAGGCATCAAGAGGTCTTGAATAATATTATGATCAAGTTTGGATCATAAAATTATAGGCCCATTTGGAAAAAATTGGATTTTGTCAGATATCTTCCTTTGTGCAACTCTTCAAAAATGCTCAACTTGTGCAAGGTGCATTTTGCTCAATTTTCAACATTTTTTAGTGTTCTCAGACTTTTTGGAAAGCTCTAGATTTCCTTTAAACAACCTCTTTGGTTTCATCTCAATTGGAGTTTCCATGCTCAATTACACTTCTTTACAAAAAGTTGACTTTTTGTTGACTTTGAAAAGGACCTGTAATGTTTTGATCCATATCTTCAAAATGAAGCATTTTATGACTTTTCTTGTGAGACTTGAAGTTGTAGAGAATTGAATTCTCTTCAAAATGAGAGGTGTTGGAAAAATTTTTGATAAAGCATGAGAAAGTTATGCTCAGTCAAAGTTCAGTTGACTTTTCTTTAGAAAACCCTAATTTGGAAAGTTTGACTTTTGAACAAATCATGAGTTTTCTTGATGAATCATGATCAACCCTTGATCAAATGGTGAATGTTACTTCAAAATATGGATTTTGACCAAAAATCATGAAGTTTAACTGTATGTTGACCACTGTTGACTTTTTGTCCAATACAATTGATTTTCAACCATCTGAGCAATTATGCGAGAAACTTGACTTGTAAGACTTGAAACTTGACATGGAGATTCTTTGAAGCATATGATGAGGCATGATGACCATTGGAGATGTTGGGAACCACCTTGATCTGAGAATAGCCAAACCCTAGTTTGGGTTGATTGCCTAGGAGAGGGTTTGTCTGGTCAACCCTTGAGGAATCCCTGAGTATGAATGTATGGAATGTCTTGAGAGGTAAGAGGAAAACTTTGGGGTATGGCTGCCCCATTCAATCTTCTTGTCTTTGGAAGGGTTAGATTGGCATGCGTGCCTTTCGTGACCTGGAGGTAGAAGATGATTAAACACTCGAATACACTTGAAAATTTGCACTCGTTGCTGATTGATGATGTGGGAATGGGCTTATAGATGCCATTTGGAGAAGCTGGAGATTTCGATGGGGAATGAGTCATACGTTAGACTCAATAACGTCGCCTAAATAGGAGAATTGTCGGATATGGGCTTAAGATGCCATCTAGAGCAACTGATGTTGGGGAACAAACCGTACGCTAGGCTCTGCGGATGTTCCTGAAGATAGAAGGGAGCGCGGAGATGGGCTTGAGATGCCATCCAGAGAGAGTCGTACGTTAGACTTCGTGCTCCTCTTTGAATGAAGTTATTAGTTTGTATTGGTTTTTTAACCAAATATGCGGCATCGAAAGTGGAGAGATGTTGTCAATCGTCGGAGATGGGCTTAAGATGTCATCCGAGAACCGGCAGGTCGTACGCTTGAGACTACGTGGTTCTTTGATAATAAGAGGTGTCGAATTAATCTTCGTCTTGATTACTACGAGGGATAATAGTCGGCAAAATGTGGATAACTTCTGTTGTGCTTGCGTGTTGATCAATGCATTGTCGGAGAAACAAGCGGTGGTCGATTAGGATAAGGTTTCTGTCTTGTTTCGGGTATTAATCACGGACTTGTTATTATATTGGTTTCCCATCTTGCTTGGTATTAATCTTTGCCCTTTCATTTGGATTTCCTTTCTTTGGGAGAAAAACATAAGAGATTTTGACAGGGATATAGTTAGACTTATGCAAATTATGATGCATGATAATGTGTATGAGTATTATATGCATATGTTATGATTTTTATGTATGAATGATAGATGTTATGGTATTTCAAAACATATCCATCTTGAAGAAGATGTGGGCGATTACGCTTGGATTTAAAGCTTGTTTGGGGACAAAGCGGATGAAAACCACCTTTTAAAAGAAGAAAGATATCCTGTTCCTCCGTGCACTATCGGCCAAGTTTCGAGCCGAGATACCTATACTCACGAGGACGGTAAAGACCAAGAGGTACACTACTGAGGATCTTGTGTGTAGACCCTGTTGGGGAAAATGGGAACTAGGAAGCACTCCGTTGGGGATCTCGCGCGTAGATCTTGCTGGAGAGTATTTGATTGTTGTTAGGGGACCGGGCTAAAAGGATCTGGAGCCCATTGAAACCTTTGTCTGGGAAATAAAGATGTAGGCTTCCTCCGATACACTATCTGACCAAGTTTGAGTATTGTTCTGGAAATAATTGTTGAAAATATTAGGGATAAATATCAGCTAGAATGAAATACTCTACTCGAGGTTGATGTAATTAGGCTAAGTGTAATAGGATCGTTGCTCAGGACTAGCGATGTTGGAACTAGGCGAAATTACTCGCGAAAAGATTTGCGTGGCGATGCCTCTGTGGGGATTGCACTTTGCAGGGGAACGTTTTGGTGACTTTCGCCGTCATCTCAATTCCTAGAGCCTGTAGTAATTATCCTTGTTCGTTTACTTTTCGCATGTTTGTAAATAGACATTTATTGGCAGATGCATATAACCATTCAAAGCAAACGTTGGACTTTATGCAAACAACAATAGTGGAAATTGTAAAGAAAAGAACTTGTATTAATTTGAAATGTGCCGTATGGCCAAGTTTTGTACACAAGAAAATGTAAAAGCTATAAACAATCTCGTCGAGTTTCAACTATGCTAGTACTAATATATTTCGACTATCTCATCTCCTTGCTGTCATTAGAAAGTGAGTGAATTGATTTTCGCCATTTAAATCTTGAATGGTGATAGTAGTACCTGTGGGTGAGACATAACCTCAGTTCAAAACCTCCGTTATTTCCAAACTTCCAAAAAAAACCTCCTCAATCGGACCACCAGTTTCCCCAAATCGAAAACACTAGGTTTCGAAGATTATTGATAAAAGTGATTCACATCAGAGTTCGGATCTCCCTCGTGACCTCAACAAAAGCTATATGCTCGTGGTCGTTATTGGATCATCTCCGAGTGTGCGAGCGGTAAGTCTAACATTTTCATAACTTTTAATTTTTTTGAAGCCTCAACATTCTGAGTGGTAACATTCATTACTCTTTTGCAAGGAAAGCCACAAAAGTGTGAACACAACATCAGTATATCGCCTCAGCTCTATGGAGTACCAATCCAAGATTAGTTTTCTCCTCGAGCTTTCATCGGCATTTCCACAAGCTTCAGAAGGCAGAGCTCTTATGTAGCAGAAAAGGGAATAAATGTGCCAGGAAACATAAGAATTTCAAAGCTTCATCTCATGGTTAACTTACGTTATCTTGAAATTCATATACATTTACTGAAATGGTATCGAGGTGTCCTAAATTGGCGAGAATATCTCAGCTCTGTGGAGTACTAAAATGTAGTTTCTCCTTTAGCTTGTCATCGATATTACACAGATTTCGGATATAAGGCATTCAAACTGGCAGGAATGTATCAGGTAACATAAGAAACTAAAAGAAAATTCATCTCACACTTAACTTGTATTCTAAATGTAAGTTTCCTATTCATGACAGGTGATACATGATTTAAAAGAATGGCAGAATATCTCAGCCTCATGGAGTACTAATCGAAGGGTAGCTTCTCCTTGGACTTGTCATTGATATTACACAGATTTCGGATACAAAACAATCAGGATGACAGAAAAAGGCGTCAGGTAATATAAAGAAAGCCTTAAATATTTGTTTCGTATTTTGTTTATATTCTGGTGGAATCTAATACTTAATCATGAAATGTAATGCAGAATATTCTAGGCTAAGCAATACATAAGAATGTCTTGAAACTCAAAGGCAGAATGCAGAGAAAAGAGAAAGTGACTATGTTACCTGAAAAGAGTTGTGGCTTCTGGTTCTGGTAAGCTGTCTTCTTTCCTTTACTCCCTGGATGAATGAAATAAGTGAGTAGTTTAGCTCTTTCTGCTTCAAATTTCAGTGTGAAATTTAAAGAAGAAATTAGGGTTCAGAGCTTTGAGTGAAAAGTGTCTAGGGAGGAATTTCAGTAGAGTTTTGTTAGGGTCAGTGTGGTTGCCAAATGAGAGGAAGTAGTGTGGTTTATATAGAGTGCAGGTTTGGGTGAGACAGGGTTGGAGTGAGGTCAGAAAGGTGGTTTGGAGCTAGGTTAGGATAGATGACTAGGCTTGGAGTTAGTTAGAGTGGAGGGACAACACCTTGGTGCAGCAGATAGTGGTAATATTCCCTTCACAATGACAATTCAAAAACTGACTTTTAAGGTATTCTTTTTTGTCTTTCATGAAGTTTTACTGATGTAACAATAAAGGGAGTTGGGTAACAATGCTAGCAAACAACAGCCCTTAGATATTATCATGAATGGTTAGGATTAGAATAGGTTTGTGAGCTGTAAAAGTGAGCTGTCAATAGGACAAAATGAAGGTAAAGATGCTGAAAAATATGAGTTCTTTATCTATGGTAAAAACTGATAAAGTGGACCCCCCTTGCTTGCACATTTATTCACAGAAACAAAAGACAGAATATTCTGCTCCATTCAAAATTGTGTATAACATTTCTTGTATTTGAAGCTTTCTTTTCTTTAACAAATTCAAACTTAACAATTCCTCCATGCTGCAGGTTGGTGAAGAAAAAGAGGAGGATGAAGGCTGTCCCTTTTTGCTACTGTAAATTCCTTTACTGTCAGTGTCTAGCAGCCTCTTGCATGGTATGCCAACAGCGAGGACAGTATTACAGAAGTTGCAATGAACGTAGCAGAGGTGTTGATCAGAAGGTGGAACCAAGTCCATGGCGACTTTTTCTTCCAGGTTCATGTTGCGAGAATTCTGAATTTCATATTTATTTTCCTTTGATTCAATGTCTTATTAAGTTGGTCATGTAACTTGTGTTCTCGTTGTTTCTACAGTTTTTGAATACTTGATGCCTACTACATTTATTGCTCTTTGTAGATTCGTCACTGAGTTTATGGCGGCAACATCATGGTGATTCTGGACCTTCAGTTTTGTTTATCATGGTGATTGGAAGAGTGAAACACGATCTGCTTTACTCCTGCAACTTTTGCAGCATCAATTTGATTTTTCTACCCAAGCCAGTCAACCTGTTCGGGGTATGCACCATCATCGAAATAGAACTCCGGTCCATTTCCTTGTGTAGGATCAAATCCAGGTTTCATCAATGGCACTAATTTTCTGCATGCTTTCTTCTGTCCTAACCGAACCTCTAGCCACATATTGGTCTGACCTCTATTTCAATATCTTATAAACGGTTGCCCTGTCGACCACCCGATGATAAACACGTGGTTTTGAAGATTGAGCCATAGCAACGGCAGAACCTGTTCTAGTTCCGACTCTCTTCACACTCTTAAGAGTTCTATCAGTGTGGTTCCATTACTGTTTTTTTAAGAGAGAGAGTGGAATGGAAGGTTTCACTTCAACTTGTATATAGCATCTTCTTGTTGTATTGATATTAAAAACATTGTTGTTTCTTATTAATGTTGTTGTAGTACTACTCAAGCTTCCGTCCAGATGTTGCTTGGCTTGCAGGTTTGCAACTATTCTCAATGAGAACTTTTTCTATTGATGAAATGTCACTTGGTTACCTTGTAGTAATTGGTCTAAACCTGTTTACATCTGAATCTGTGATAATGTTTTATTCTCAATTGTATGTGCATTTAAAAGTAGTTGCATTTGCTAATTGAATTTGCTTCGTGACCCTTTCCTTCGTTTATTCTTAATTGAATTTGCCAACTATAAAATTCCTGTTGCAAATTAGTGCAGGCTGTTTTTATGCATTCGTACGGAGGCGAAGCGATGAAAAGCTAATGTCTCGACCTCTCAAGCATACGCATCGGCAAACAAGCGACTAACGGATGTCCCTCCCATATCTTCTCTAATTAGCCAAGACAAACTTGTCTTTTAGGATAATTGTAAAGTCATATTCATATTCTTTTTTGCATTTGAATTAAAGGAAAACTACTGTATTGACTTCCCAAAACAACTTGCTTCCTTTCCATTGGTAACTTAAATTTGTAATTGAAATTCAAACATCTTGAATCGTGAAAGAAAGGGTTCTGACGACATGACCAAAGAATTTTGTATAGGTGCTTTTAATTTGCTTCTTGTAATTTCAATAGAAATAATGAATGTAGTAATTCACTAAAGGATTTATAACGATGCAATAATCTATTTTATCACCTCATCATCTCTTCTTCAAAAATTAATCAAATGTGACAAAGACTCCACCAAGCCTAAAACATGTATGCACGTATGCACTTTTTTAAGGATTCCAAAATCCATCAAATTTAGTGTCCATCTTGAACAAAGACCAAAACGGGATCCAAAACAAACATATTGATTGGCATTGGAAGAAGAATTACACAAAAGTTATAATAAAACCTTGATTACAAGTGAAACCTTTGCCAAACAATAAACTCCTTTGCCCTTTTTAGCTTTTCCTTGATATTGCGCCATTGTTGATGAAATCCCACACTCAAACCTTAATCACTAATAGAATTTCTGGACAGGTAAATAACCTTCCACAACGAGAAGCCAATCAAAATGATCGCGAAATTCACACCTTGATTTTGATCCACCACAAAGATAATGCATGTATGCATGCAATTGGATTAAGGCTAACAGTCGTGCTCACTATGATTAGTAAAACAGAAAGTGAGGCAAATTTTGGGGTGTGACAGCTGCCCCTATTTAAATATCTTTAACCAGGCGGATTGAAGAAACATTTCTTTGAATCGTCTGGTAAAAGATAATTTAAATACAACATACCCAAATTTGCCCTGAAAAACAAAAATAGGTATGATATGCATGCAAATGTCATGATATGCGAATGCGATGAACCAAGAAATCAATATAATTTCTTTTAATATGCAATATGAATGCGTGTAGGCTCATCAAGGTGTCAAGAGGACAAATTTGATAATGGACTAAGTCTTCCGAAAGCTCTGGCGTTCCACCAAGAACGAAATTCAACTTCTTCTTCAACCAATACATTTCATCTGGAAAAGCATTTGGAAAGGGTGACAAAGCGATCATTCAACAATGAGCCAAGATTTCACCCATTGAAGTATTTAGAAAATCAATGACAAACTATCTCTCATAATGAAAAGATTGTCATCCATCAAAATAACTTCGTCGACGACATCTCTTGTCATGAAGAAACTGCCATCCATCGGGATACAAATCAACGCAACATATAACCATATGTTGGAACTTAAATCATTCTCCTGTCAATCACCATCAACAGTCGAATGTAGCAATGCACATAACCATATGCAAAACTTCAATGATAACCATCATTATCTTGCTATTAACCAATAGCAACAAACACATAACCATATGTTGGAACTTCAATCATTCTTCTATCAATCACCATCGATAGTCGAATGCAGCAACGCACATAACCATATGCAAAACTTCAATGATGACCATCATATTTCACTATTAACCAATAGCAGCAACAATACATAACCATATGTTGGAACTTCAATCATTCTTCTGTCAATCACCATCAACAGTCGAATGCAGCAATGCACATAACCATATGCAAAATTTGAATGATGACCATCATATTTTGCTATTAACCTATAGCAGCAACAACACACAACCATATGTTGGAACTTCAATCATTCTTCTGTCAATCACCATCAACAGTCGAATGCAGCAACGCACATAACCATATGCAAAATTTGAATGATAACCATCATCCTTCGCTATTAACCAATAGCAGCAACAACACATAACCATATGTTGGAACTTTAAACATTCTTCTGTCAATCACCATCAACAGTCGAATATAGGAATGCACATAACCATATGCAAAATTTGAATGATAACCGTCATCCATCGCTATTAACCAATAGCAGCAACAACACATAACCATATGTTGGAACTTTAAACATCTTCTACCAATAACCATTTGCAGCCGGACGCAACAATGCACATAAACATATGCCAAACTTCAATGATAACCATTCTCTTGATAATAACCATCATCAGTAGAATGCCATGATAGTGTAAACAACTTTATTGGGGAATAGAACTAGCAAGTTCTAACCTCGTGATTGAAAAAGAATGGATAATTCCAAAGTGAACCAATCTTTTTCTAATCAAACTTGACTGTAGACCAATAACAAGGATGCAATCTGATGAAGATAACCATCTTCGATTGGAAACTCTTTAAAACTGCATATTGGGAGAGATATCTTTATGTTTGAATGAGGCGAGGAACTTACTGGGGAAATAAACACACCAGAGCTTGCAGGGAGATTAACTGGGAACACCTCAGAAAATCTGGTCCATAGAGGACTATTGCCTCTTTAAGAATTACTAAGAGATTGTTATATGCAAGAATCGAGCGGATCTTGGTTGAGAATAACAACAGGGGATACATAATGGTAATCCTTCTGGAGAAAACTCACTTGGGGAGAATATGAAGCTTTAAAGGAAAACTTGAAGATAACTCGTGGGGAAGATCCTTGAAATCCAAGTAGAAAATTTCGTTGACATAAGAGTTCACTAGGGATAATCAATCACTTCTCTGGGGAAGAAATTAGCTTGAGGGTTGACGTTATTGCCGATTTATTTTGAAGAAGATTCAAATTGTACTGGGGAGAAGAACTGAGTTGCCATGATCTTCGAAATCTGATAAATAAAATACCGGCCTCGTTCTGAAAATCCTGAGTCTGAGTTGGGGTCTATGTATGAATGTAATGCGAATGCATGGATTTAATGGTTGATGCATTGGTTACCAAACCGAATTTCCGACACCATCAGTCTGAGAGAATAAATCTGGCACCATGAATATGATCGATCAGACTCTAGTTGTTGACTTCGCCGCTGAAAGGGTTGTATGTTGACATTTTTGGGTAAAAAAGAGAGTATCAACTCTTTACTTGCTTGGGTGAATAATAACTTGATGGAAAATGCCCTCCGACTCAGGTGCAGATATAACTTCGATTAATAAAAATTCTCCAATATTTCATAATCAAACTAACTTTAAGTAGGTTTTTTTTCAAAAGCTTTTGTTAATTTCCCTTTTTTTTCTAAAAAAACATTACTTTTTATATATTTATCAAGAATATAAGCGACATTAAGTAAACAAGCGAAACAAAATAATTGATGAAGAAACGTTCAACTGAACAATTTTATTTATTTGATGAGAAGAATAACTCATACATCGAGGGGTTCATACATGAAGATGTGAGTTCCTTTATGAGAAACTTACAAAAGAAAGATATTGAATTTCATTGAATTACAACATCTGCTATGTTCCCCTATGACCTCTATTCTTCATCACTTTGCTTCTGTAGACGGTGAGTAGACTGTTTCCTTTCATCCAAGCTATGTGACGAAGTGGGCTTACACATTGCAATCTTATGGCTTTGGACATTCCCTAACTTTTGCGTGAATTAATTTGTTGGAAATTCAATTCACCGGGAGACATACCCTCTTTTGCTTAAGCCACCCTTTCGGGTTTTCGACTTATCGGGCTTAATTTTACTATCCCTAATTTTTTCCTGAGCCAATATTCTCTTAGACTCACTGGGATGCTCATTTTTGCCTAAGTTACCCTTTCGGGTTAACTTAGCGAGCTTTATCATCCATATCTTTTTATTAGACATAATACTTCTTGACTGCATCTGAGTTGACGACATGTGTCAGGTCTTCTCTGTCCATCTTTGTGAGAATGAGAGCTCCACCGGAGAAAATTTTTTTCACCACATACGGTCCTTCGTAATTTGGGGCCCACTTCCCACGAGGATCTTTCTGAGTAGGAATAATCCTTTTCAGTACTAGCTCACCCACTTTGAACCCTCTAGGATGTACTTTATTGTCAAAAGCTCTCTTAATTCTTTTCTGGTATAGTTGTCCATGACAAAGTGCTGTCAGCCTCTTCTCTTCGATCAAGTTGAGTTGGCGTACCTGTTCCGAACCCATTCTGCCTCTTCTAACTCTGTTTCCATTAGAATTCTGAAGGAAGGAATCTCAACCTCTATAGGTAGTACCGCCTCTATACCATAAACAAGGGAGTAAGGCGTTGCCCCTGTGGAAGTGCGAATAGACATCCTGTATCCGTGCAGAGCAAAAGGTAACATCTCGTGCCAATCCTTGTACGTCTTTACCATCTTCTGAAGAATTTTCTTGATATTTTTGTTAGCTGCTTCGACGGCACCATTCATTTTTGGCCTATAAGGGGATGAGTTATGATGTTCTATCTTGAAGTTATCACATAACTCTTTCATCATCTTATTGTTCAGATTTGTTCCGTTATCAGTTATAATCTTGCTAGGAGTACCATAGCGACAAATTATTTCATTCTTGATAAATCGGGTGACCACCTATTTTGTCACATTGGCATATGAAGCGGCCTCCACCCACTTAGTGAAGTAGTCGATGGCAACCAGTATGAAACGATGTCGTTAGAAGCTTTCGGCTCTATCATTCCAATCATATCTATTCCCCACATAGAAAACAGCCATGGTGAGGTCAAGGCATTTAGAGGGGAAGGTGGCACATGTACCTTGTCAGCATGGATCTGACACTTATGGCATCTCATGGCATGAACAACGCAATCTGTTTCCATAGTCATCCAATAGTACCCTACTCTTGGAATTTTCTTTGCCATCGCATGCCCATTTGCATGCACTCCAAAAGAGCCTTCATGAATTTCCCTGACAAGCTGATCTACTTCGCGTCTATCCACGCATCTAAGCAAGACCAAATCAAAATTCCTCTTATATAATACTCCGCCACTTAAGAAAAAATTGCCAGACAACTTCCTCAAGGTCTTCTTATCAATGATAGATGCTCCTTCTGGGTATTCATTCTTTTCAGTCTTGTTTGATATCATAAAACCAGGGTTTGTCATCCTTTTCATCATCAATCGACAAGCAATAAGCTGGTTCTTCCATGCGCTCAATAGTTATGGTAGGTGCCTCATTAGCCCACTTGACCTTAAACATTGAAGATAAAGTGGCTAAGGCGTCATCTAGTTGGTTCTCCTCTCTAGGAATATGGTGGAATGTGATTTCATCGAAGTATGGTACCAGTTTCAAAACATGATCTCTGTAGGGAATCAACTTTTCATTGCGAGTTTCCATTCTCCTTTGACTTGGCAAAGAGCAGTCTTGAGTCTCCATATACTTCAAAATTTTGATCCTTAAGTCAATGGTTGCTTCAATCCCAAAGATGGGGCCGTATTCGCCATGTTGTTAAATACGGTCAAAACAAATTCGGACCGTGAGCGGAATATGAAAACCTTTTGGAGAGTAATGATTGCTCGATTCCATGACCTAATAAATTAGAAGCACCGTCGAACACCAGCGTCCAGCGAGATCGATTCGGTCCTTCATCCGGGCACGGGATTGCATAATCTCGATAAGCATAACATCCTCATATGGAAATCGAATTTCATTGGTTGATAATCTCCCTTTGGTTGATGAGCAAGGGTAATCCGACACCACACTTCCCTTGATAGCCTTTGGGGTTACATATGGATATCATATTCGAGATAGTAACATCGCCAGCGTGCAATCCTTCACTGTAAGGCGGGCTTTTCAAATATGTATTTTATTGGACCCATCTTGGATATCAACATAGTCGTATGACGAACCATGTACTATCTCAAACGGCGAGCAGCCCATGCTAAGGCGCAACAGGTCTTCTCTAGCAGGGAATACCTGGTTTCACATTCAGTGAACTTTTTGCTCAAGTAATATATAGCATGCTCTTTTCTCTTTGATTAATCTTGTTGTCCTAACACGCAACCCATAGATCCCTCTAGCACAGTTAAATACATTATAAGAGGCTTTCCTGGTACTGGCGGCATCAAGATAGGTGGCTCTTGCAAATATTCTTTAATCTTGTCAAATGCTCTCTGACAGTCATCATTCCACCGAATAGCTTGATCTTTCCTGAGAAATTTGAAGATTAGTTCGCATGTAGCTGTTAAATGTGAAATGAATCTTGCAATGTAATTTAATCGTCCCAAGAAACCACGGACTTCCTTCTCAGTATGAGGTACAAGCATGTCCTGAATAGCACTGACCTTGGCAGGATCAACTTCAATGCCCCGTTGGCTCACTATGAAACCAAGCAGTTTTTCGGACCTGACACCGAAAGTGCATTTGTTGGGATTCAAGCGCAAACGATATTTCCTTAGTCTTGCAAACAGCTTCTTCAAGTGAGTGATATGCTCCTCTTTCGTCTGGGACTTAGCAATCATGTCATCAACATAAACTTCTATCTCTTTGTGTATCATGTCATGGAAAAGAGTTACCATAGCCCTTTGATAAGTTGCCCCGACATTTTTCAAACCGAAAGGCATCACCTTATAACAAAAGGTTCCCCAGGGTGTTATGAAAGTCGTTTTTTCCATGTCTTCAGGAGACATCTTAATTTGGTTATAGCCCGAGAAACCATCCATGAAGGAGAACACTGAAAACTAAGCGGTACTGTCGACTAGAACATCAATGTGAGGTAATGGGAAATCATCTTTTGGACTAGCTTTATTCAGATCTCTATAATCCACACACATTCGTACCATGCCATTTTTCTTGGGAACATGAACAATGTTAGCAACCCATTCAGGATATACTGACACAGCTAGGAAACCAGCATCAAATTGCTTCTTAACCTCATCCCTGATTTTATTAGCCATATCGGGATGAGTTCTTCTCAACTTCTGTTTGATTGGTGGGCATTCTGGCTTCAAAGGTAGTTTGTGCACTACAATGTCTGTGTCAAGTCCTGGCATATCTTGGTAAGACCATGCAAACACATCCACATACTCTTGCAACAGTTTGATCAGGTCGTCTTTGACACCTTGTTCTAGCATAGCTCCAATTTTAACCTCTTTGCGGTCTTCCTCAGTCCCCATATTGATCACATCCACTGGTTCTTGATGAGGTTGTATTGCTTTCTCCTCATGCTTCAATAATCTTTCCAACTCCTCTGGGAGTTCACAGTCTTCTTCACCGTCTTCTTCCGCTTGGTTGATCGGGAAATCAAAGTCATATGGAATCATAGCATTGTTGTGTTCAATGGGTTCAGTTTTAGATGATCTGCATGATAATGATTTTTCTTTTTAGTTATTACTATTATTTATATTTTTTAAACTGAAAAAAGAAAAAGAAGTGAAAAAGTTGCCAATTTATTAGATTTTTTGGAAAGAAAAGAACAACATAGATCTAAATATTGAATAACAAAATGCACTTTTATTCATGATAAAAAGAAACGTTGATTAAACAAGATGGCCCTACAAAAGCTATCCACTGTGCCTTGGGCAGAGCACAGGATTTTTTTTGAAAAAAACTAAAGAAATTACTTCGAAAATGAAACAGTTGGAGGAATTTCCGTGAGAGTCCAATTGTTAAGAGTAGTCCCTGGAGGAGTACGGAACACCATCTTTGACAGCTCGATCTTGTAATCGTCATCATTAGTTATAGCCACATGCCCTTCAAAATGAACTCTTGCCGTTGAGAAAACCTTCTCAATGCTGGGTACTTCCCCCTTCTTAATCTCCGGTCCTTTGGCACGCAAAAAGGACGGTGTGTAGCCGAGCCCATGCTTGTCCTGCTTCTCCACCACCTCTATAACTTCACCCCAACCGGTGCATTTTCCAGCATCAATCATAGCTTTGACATCTTTCCAAGAGAAGAGGCTAGCTTTAGGCTCCAAGGGACTTTTGAGCTTCTCTTTCACATCAACCTCCTTGGGTTCTTCAAGCGCTTTAGGTTCTTCAACCACCTCGGGCTTCTCTTGCACATTATTCACCATCTCAAATGAATGAAGTGGTAATTCAACAATTCCGTCACCTACATGAACATACTTGAAAGACGACAAATAGCTTACAACGAAATCTTCTTCCCCCGAAATAATTACCAATTTTCCCTGGATTGCGAATTTCATCTTCTGATGGAGTGTGGACGTAACAGCGCCTGCACTATGAATCCATGGCTTTCCTAATAGATAGATGTATGCTGGAAAGATATCCAAAACTTGGAAAGCTAATTGGAATACTTGTGGTCCTATGAGCACCGGGAGATCAACCTCACCCATCACCATCCTTTTCGAGCCATCAAATGCTTTCACTACCATATTACTAGGTCTCAGCTCAGCATTTCCGATATTCAACTGATCAAGGGTTACCTTGGAAATCACATTCAAAGACGACCCTGTATCCACAAGAACTCTAGCTAAAGTAGTGTCACCACAAATAACAGAGATATAGAGTGCCCTGTTATGACTACGTCCACATGGGGGTAAGTCAGCATCAGTAAATGTCAAGCAACTACCAGAACTTAGATTGGACATAACACCTTCTAGCTGGTTCACAGAAATCTCCTTATTAACATAAGCCTCATTGAGAAACTTGAACAATGTTGTTCGATGTGCTTTTGAGTTTGCAAGTAAATCCAAAATTGAGATCTTCGAAGGAGTTTGATTGAGTTGCTCGACTACTTGGTAGTCACTTTTCTTTATAATCTTCAAGGTTTCATCCGGAGTAGGCATGCTCTTCGAGGATCCTATGTTACTAGTATTCTTCACGATGGGGGGCACCGATGTCTTCTCAACGACCTTATTCCGTAATACTTCCGGGCTGAATATACGACCACTGCGGGTCATACCGCTTGTTCCGACAATATTGACAACATCAGGTTCTTTCAAGACAATTGGCTTACCGCCCACATGTACTGCAGGGGCGTAGTTCCATGGTACGGCCTTAGTGCTTTCGTAAGGGATTTGAATGGGAGGATAAATCACCATAGGCTCAGCAGCTGATGCTAGCTTGCTTTTCGAATTGGAGCGACCAAACACGTGGGAGGTCTATCAATACTCATCATGGATTCATTCCTCATAATTGGGATAACAAGCTTCGCAGAAATTTCTTTCAATAACCATAGTCTGCTCATCATTTGGGATTGGAACAACGAATTTTATAGGGAATCTATCAAACTTCGTTATTGGTACCGACCGAACTTCATCGATGCCAACACTTGACTAAATTGTATTTCATGTCGACTCATCGACACGTAGATACAACTTAAATCCAGGACACTTACTTGGATCAACACAACAAACTTGGCAATTATCATGCCCTTTTCCAATCAAACCTACCCTGTCCAAATGTTCAAAGACCTCTTCTAGGGACATCTTCACCTGGTCTACATCTTTCACAAAAACCCTTTCATCATCACATATGGCATTGATAGCGGGTGCCCGTGCTTAGGCAGCGGATTATTAGCCACTAGCGAACATCAGCAAAAGAAAGAGCTTTATCATCTATCAGACCCTGGACTTTGCATTTGAAAGTAAAGCAATCTTCAGTTGAGTGCCCAGGACTGTTAGCATGGTAACCACATTTAGCATTCACATTATACCACGACTTTAATTCTATTCCAGGTAGCGGTCTCATTTCTCTAGGCACTCTGATACCATCTTGGATCGGAATCACGGAAGCAAGCTGTGAGTATGTCATAGGAATTGGTTGAATATCACGCATAGTATACCTTGGAAGGTTGTTCTTGAGGATATTCATTATGACTTCATTTTGTTGTTGAGCTGGTAGGGCTTGAGCGGAGGGCGGGCACTTGTCAGGTGTTCTTTGGTAAGGGTGCCACCATATGGGACAACTGACTACATAAGGATATTGTGCATAGGGAGCTGTGGCACGATTAGCATCTTGAGGTTTTCCTCTATAATTCTTTCCAAACCTGACATTAGTCTCACTTTCCTTCTTCTTGAAACCGTTGTATGATTTCTTAGCGGTGCATTACTATCTCCTCCACACCCTTCGATTTCAACCATTCTTCGATCCTCTCACCCACAATCACTAGTGAAGAAAATTTTGAAGATGTGTTACTGAGCAACCTTTCATAATAATCGTTGGGAAGAGTTCCCATAAACAGATCATTTAGCTCTCGCTCAACCAGAGCAGGTTGTACCCTAGTAGCAACCTCTCTCCATCTCTGAGCATATTCCTTGAAACTTTCTCCATATTTCTGCTTCATACCCTGAAGTTGAGTATGATTGGGTGCCAAATCAGTATTGAATTGGTATTGCTCGAGAAATGCATCAGTCAAGTCATCCCAGGATTGCACATTATTCCTTTCTAATTGCATGTACCAATCCAACGATGCCCCGGCCAGACTCTCTTGGAAACAATGCATCATTAACCGATCACGCATGGCGGCCATCTTTCTACAATACATCCTCAAATGAGTTTTCGGACAAGTGAGGCCCTTGTATTTTTCAAAGTCAGGTACTTTGAATTTAGGAGGGATCACCACATCAGGAACCAAACACATTTCCAAAGCGCTTTGACTCGCAGACTGTTTCCCTTTTAGAGCTTTAACTTGTTCAGCCAAATCTCGGCACATCTTTTGAGCAGCAACATCTTGGAAAGTGACAGCAGGATTAAACACCGGTATTTGACCTTGTCCGTGAAAGCGCTGAGCGTGGTACTCATCTTGCAAGTGTTCATCATGTACCGCGTTGGCTTGATAATCAAAATTTGGTTGTTCCTGAGCATTATGCTCGTCAGTGATTGCAGGAGCTGGTGCCACAGGGATCATCCTCTCACCTTCCTCGGTGGGCATTAAATTATTAGGCATGCCAAAGATTAAAGGATTTGGCGTCTTCACTCGTGGGAATGGAGTACCAGCATAAACAAGAGGAAAGTTTCTATTGGCGTCAATAGTGGCATCAACTGTCGTAATATTGGCGGTGTTAGTCAAACCAACAGTATTAACAACATTAGCAGCATTAGAAGAAGCATTAGCTTCATTAGAAGCAACATTGGCATCATTGGCAGCAGCGGCAGCTTCGTTGGCAGCTCTCTCTTCTTCTCTCCTATGCTGGGCCATCATTAGTTCCATCATTTGATCCATCTTTTCCTTCATGGAGTCCATTTCTCCCCTCATAACGGCCTGAGATGCTTCATATTGTTCCATAGCTCTTCGAACGTTGGCTCTTGTTGCGTGGAAATGGTGAGGATTCAGCATGGATCTGAGTGAGAGGAAACGTAATGAATTTGGCGTCCTCTCTTTTTATAAAAAAATGCATGATTATGTATGGTTAATGCAAAATGCATATGTTCGTGTTCCCATTCCCAAGGATCTTTATCAGACTCATTCACTTATAAGCAATCAGCACAATCAGACGGATAATCAACTCCTTCATTTCAAACATAAAAGTTGAATACAAACAATCAGTTCTTGTAGAGAAAATAAAGAGCAAGACTCGTAGGTCTGCTTCTAGTTCGACAGATACAAAGAAGTTGAAAAGTGCATAAGGGCAACTAAAAATCAGAAGCGTTGTCCTCTTCGAGGCTTGAACTCTCTTATCTCTTTCTTGAATCGCTCCACCATGCCTCTGCAAAGGTAAATGAAGTACTCAACTTTCGGGGGAACTCGGTCTTCCTCTAGATCTTAGATAGCTGATTGAAGCCTCCATGGGACCTCCACCATCAACTGTCTGCAGAATTCCACCAAGCCTGAGTAATTGTCATACAAACTCTTGTTTTGCTCTTCTAGGTTGAAAATGGTTTCTCCCCGGTTTACCCAAAGTTCATTCTGACGTCAGGCTTCCTCCTGCCATCCCTCACACTGGACCTCTAATTCCCCATATGCTGCCTCCCATTGGGCTACAAGGTTTCTCGCAGTATCCAACTCTTGAATCTTCTGGGCTAATTCTTCAGAGTCTACATTACATGCCATGCGAGCTTCCTCCTTGAGGTGAGTTTCACGCGCCAAACTAGATTCAATGTTCTTTAATGCAGCCTTTAACCCCTGGATTTGAGTGGTAAGAGTTGTCTTCAGATCAAACTTTGCTTTGATAGCTCGTTCTTCATCTGCGTAAGCTTGCCCTCTTTGTTGTTCAGCTTTGGCTAGCTTACGGTTGAATTCACTTAACTCAAAATTTGTTGCATCCAAATCATCTTTCACACGGAACTTTGCTTTCCTTTCTCTTTCTACCTGCTCTTGACTCTTTAGAAGCTCATCATCACTTTACTTGAGGCTTTGCATCAAATCATCCCTTTCTCGAGCAACACGAGTAAGGATTGCTTGTTTCGCCCCTCTTCAGCTTTCATCTCTATAATGGTGAGCTTGAGCTTATTGAACTCCTCAATAGGGATGTGAGTGAGTTCAGGTTCTGGCACATCAAATGGAACATCCACAGTGAATGGCAATTTTACTTCCATTACCCTTCTAAGCATCCAAGATTTGTAAGGTTCTCCATCGCCATTTCCCCTTTTTCTGAGCTCTGTACCCTTCCTATGAACTTGGGTCCAAGCTTTCTGCATCTGCTTCAACAAACCAGGATCTTCCCTTCCGAAGTCTAGTAAGATAAACTCTTTCAGAAATTCTTCCTTCGGTGCAGTTTCCATAGGACATCCCAATTGATTGAGAACCAACCTAGGATTATAATTGATACATCCTTGGGATCCAATCAACGGAACGTTAGGGAATGCTCCACAGTGAGTGATGACCTCCCATGTATACCAATTTAGAGAATACCAAAAGACACCATTAGCAGTAACAGAAGCTAACTTCTGAGACCAAATCAAATTCTCTAAGATTTTAACCCAAGGCCCTCGCTGAGGGATATGGGACTTCAACCATGAGTAGAGCAAAATAGAGCAACACATTACGACTCCCCTCTTTTTCTCATATCGGACATGTATGTTGAGGAGCATGTCTGCAAGCAAAGCGGGCACGGGGTTGTCTGAAAGGAAAATACTAATTGCAGGCTGGCTTATGTAATCGTCGTCATTGTTGGGAAACAAAACCACCCCATAGATTAGTAAGGCTAAAGCAGTATTGAATGACATCAATCTTCTTATCGACCAATTCTTGACTCTTTGTTCCAAAAATCTCATGGAAATCCCTTTTTCGACTAGCTTCGGCCCTATTTCTCTGATAGGGAGGTGTAGAGCAGCTGCTACATCAATTGCATCCAAGCTTTCTCCTAACTTGGTAAAAGGAACATCATCTTTCAAAGGACAATTCAATAACCTTTCAAACTCTTCAATTGTCGGGACTAGCGAAAATCTGGAGCGTGAAACAACATGAGAGCATCATAAAAACTTCACCAAGGCTTTCAAGGCATCATGATCAACCGTTGTATCTAATAGTTCCAAAGTCCACCCATATCTGGCATGAAAGTTATTCAATTGAACAGATTTCACTTTCCCCTTGAGTTTCAACAGAGTTTGAGTGTCAGGGATCTTGAACTTGAGATGAGGATTATGCTTTTTGATCAAATCCATGTGTGATCTGATTACTTCCAAGAACGAGTCCTTAAAAGCTACCTGTAAATGGCAACACATATGATAAAAATGAATGATTAATGCAAATGAGTTAAGATGGGATCCAATGAAAGTATAACTGTAGATCACATGATAGGTCAATGGGTGGTCGGACATGGTTTCGACGCCTACCCAACAATTCCCCAAACAAGGTTGGTTCTAATTTTTTTTTGCTAAATATTTCTCGGAGTCTCAGATCCCCTTTTTAAAAATATTATTGCCATGACGATAGTATTTTCAAAAGTATACTCCAAGAAACGGTTCTTAAAGGGATACTCAAAACAACCTTTGAGCGTTCGGTTTTGGTTTTGGACATCCTAATACTTAGAGTTATAGGCTCTTTGTCCAAGAATTATCGTCCCGCGCTAGCGTGCGGTGCGACAACTCCGTTAAAAAGACCAACTCTAAGGTGTAGTCTTCACGTTGATCCAAAAGACACGGATGTCTAGTGGACCTAAGCTACTCAACCACTCTAAGCTTAATGTTTCCTAGAAGCCTGGGTATTGGGCTTATCTATGTATCGAAGCCAAAAAAAAATTCCCAACACAATAATATATACAAGATGATATAAAGCATGAAGGAAATAAATGAGTGAAACGTAAATATAAGAAAGAAAGCAAATTAATACAACAACACACAAACATGCAAAGAACTAAACTAGGGTTGACTCGCTTGAGAAAATTCCCCAGTGAAGTCGCCAACTGTAGCAACTCGATTTTCAAAAATCATTTAAATCTCGAAAACTAGTGAAATCGCCACCTAATTTTATTTGTTCCAAAAGGAGCAGGAAAATATAGATAAAACCCACGAGATGCGGATAAAGCGGTCTCGACCAAAAACATGGAATCGGGAGTCGGTTATGTAAGGGGAAGGTATTAGCACCCCTTACATCTATCGTACTCGATGGGACCCATTTAGTTCTAAGTGTTTGTGTTTGTGTTTATTGCTAAGTTACAAATAAAGGAGAAAATGGTTTGTTTATTATTATTTTGAGTTTGGCACGGTTTTGAAACCGTGTGCCTACGTATTCCCTTTGTGCAATGGGAAAGTCAAAACTCCGTAGTTCCTCTCAAAAAGGTTTTAAGTTTGTTTTATTTATTTTATAAGAAAAATAGTGCATTAGACATTTTAAATGTTTGAACTTGGACTTGTTTAGTTTGTTTGAAAATCTTAAGTCCTCGTTAGCGTTTGAAATGACTATTGCACACTCTTTCATTGGAAAAGAGTTTTATGATCGCATATGAGCGAGAAAAGGGTTTTGAGTGAGTTGAAATTTTTTTAAGTGGGTGAAAAAGTACCGAACAATAGGACTAACGTCTTACGATTCAAATACTAGAAACTCGAGGAGCTAATGCTTAGACGAGTCGTCTATCACCCAAAAAGATTTTCTTATGCAAGAGTGAGGTGAAACAAGTTTCACGTTTTTAGAAGTCTTTAAGCAACTGGTCTAGCGTCCAACGACTTAAAGACTAAGTTCATTTGGGGACAAGTTTTTTAAACAATTGGCCTAGCGTCCAACGACTTAAAAAACTTGGATTTTATTATGAAAAAGGGTTTTGAAAAATATACTCGACGTTGGATCGAGGTTTGTAAGTTAATTGTGAAAGCGTTTTAGGACTTGATGCGTGGGAAATGGAGTCGGGTTATGGTTAATTAAGTATATGGACTTAACTAACCTCGTGAGGATAGGTGCTCCTATCCCCAACCATGAGACCCTGGTGCATGGTAAATTGGTATATAGACCAATGTTATTTTCGGGTTATGATTAACTAAAACAACAAGGGCTTTAATTAACCTCGTGAGGATGGCCATTCCCATCCCCAACCATGAGACCCTTTAAGAAATCGGCTTATGAGCCAATCAAAAGAAAAATCGGAGTTGTTTTTATATTTATTGTTCGTGACGTGTATAATGGTAAACAAGCAAGCGAGGGAAAAGAAATTTAAAATGGACAAATCAAACATATGAAGATCAATATAGATCGATGAACAATTAACTTATCCAAATGAATTTTGTCAAAAAAATAAAATAAAATTTAATAAATAAAATGGGTTAAAAAGAAATAAAAATATAATGATTTAGTAAATAAGAATAAAGATCAATTAAAGATTAATTGAAAATCTTTTGTTTCTTTTTTAAAAAAAAATAATAAAAAAAATAAAATGAATAATGAAATAAGTAAACAAAATTTATATATATATAAAAAAGAAAAAAAGAATAAGAATAAAGTGATAAATAAAAAAACATATGGGCTAAAAATAAACCGGTTGGATCATTGGGCCGGACCGGTTCAACCCGGATCCACGCCCTCACCAAAAAAAAGAACGAACCGGGTAATTGGGTGAAAAACCCCAATTCCCAAACCAGTTCGTCTTCTCCACGCGAAAAAAGAACACGAGGAAGAGGAAGATAAACATGGTCGATTCCGAAAGAGCGTTCATGAACCACACCCAACCTTCACCGATTTCGTATTATAACATCAATCTCCGGTCAAAACCTCTGTTATTTCCAAACTTCCGACCAAAACTTTCAAAAAAAAACCTCCTCAATCGGACCACACGAGGATTTCCCCCAAATCGAAAACACTAGGTTTCGAAGATTACTGATAAAAGTGATTCACATCAGAGTTCGGATCTCCCTCGCAACCTCAACGAAAGCTATATGCTCGTGGTCGTTTTTGGATCATCTCCGAGTGTGCGAGCGGTAAGTCTAACATTTTCATAACTTTTAATTTTTTTGAAGCTTCAACATTCTGAGTGGTAACATTCATTACTCTTTTGCAAGGAAAGCCACAAAAGTGTGAACACAACATCAGTATATCGCCTCAGCTCTATGGAGTACCAATCCAAGATTAGTTTTCTCCTCGAGCTTTCATCGGCATTTCCACAAGCTTCAGAAGGCAGAGCTCTTATGTAGCAGAAAAGGGAATAAATGCGCCAGGTAACATAAGAATTTCAAAGCTTTATCTCATGGTTAACTTACGTTATACTGAAATTCATGTCTGTTTACGAAATGGTATGCAGGGTGTGCTAGGCTAGCAGAACATCTCAGCTCTGTGGAGTACTAAAATGTAGTTTCTCCTTGAGCTTGTCATCGATATTACACATATTTCGGATACAAGGCATTCAAACTGGCAGGAATGTATCAGGTAACATAAGAAACTAAAAGAACATTCATCTCACACTTAACTTGTATTCTAAATGTAAGTTGCCTATTCATAACAGATGATACGGGATTTAAAAGACTGGCAGAATATCTCAGCCTCATGGAGTACTAATCGAAGGGTAGCTTCTCCTTGGACTTGTCATTGATATTACACAGATTTCGGATACAAAACAATCAGGATGACAGAGAAAGGCGTCAGGTAATATAAAGAAAGCCTTAAATATTTGTTTCGTATTTTGTTTATATTCTGGTGGAATCTAATACTTAATCATGAAATGTAATGCAGAATATTCTAGGCTAAGCAATACATAAGGATGTCTTGAAACTCAAAGGCAGAATGCAGAGAAAAGAGAATGTGACTATGTTACCTGAAAAGAGTTGTGGCTTACAGTAGCATCTTCTTTCCTTTACTCCCTGGACTGAATGAAATGATTGAGTAGTTTAGCTCTTTCTACTTCAAATTTCAGTGTGAAATTTGAAGAAGAAATTAGGGTTGAGAGCTTTGAGTGAAAAGTGTCTAGGGAGGAATTTCAGCAGAGTTTTGTTAGGGTCAGTGTGGCTGCCAAATGAGAGGAAGCAGGGTGGTTTATATAGAGTGCAGGTTTGGGTGAGAGAGGGTTGGAGTGAGGTCAGAAAGGTGGTTTGGAGCTAGGTTTGGATAGATGACTAGGCTTGGAGTTAGTTAGAGTGGAGGGACAACACCTTGGTGCAGCAGATAGTGGTAATATTCCCTTTTAAATGACATTTCAAAAACTGACTTTTAAGGTATTTTTTTTTGTCTTTCATGAAGTTTCTTGATGTAAAGGGAGTTAAGTAACAATGATAGCAAACAACAGCAGATGTTATCATGAATGGTTAGGATTAGAATTGGTTTGTGAAATTTGTAAAGTGAGTATCAATAGGACAAAATGAAGGTAAAGATCTTTGAAAAATCGAGGTTCTTTATACGTGGTAAAAGCGATAAAGTGGACCCCCCTTGCTTGCACATTTATTCACAGAAACAAAAGACAGAATATTTTGTTCCATTCAAAATTGTGTATAACATTTCTTGTCTTTGAAGCTTTCTTTTCTTTAACAAATTCAAACTTAACAATTCCTCCATGCTGCAGGTTGGTGAAGAAAAAGAGGAGGATGAAGGCTGTCCCTTTTTGCTACTGTAAATTCCTTTACTGTCAATGTCTAGCAGCCTCTTCCATGGTATGCCAACAGCGAGGACAGTATTACAGAAGTTGCCATGAACGTAGCAGAGGTGTTGATCAGAAGGTGGAACCAAGTCCATGGCGACTTTTTCTTCCAGGTTCATGTTGCGAGAATTCTGAATTTCATATTTATTTTCCTTTGATTCAATGTCTTATTAAGTTGGTCATGTAACTTGTGTTCTCGTTGTTTCTACAGTTTTTGAATACTTGATGCCTACTACATTTATTGCTCTTTGTAGATTCGTCACTGAGTTTATGGCGGCAACATCATGGTGATTCTGGACCTTCAATTTTGTTTATCATGGTGATTGGAAGAGTGAAACATGATCTGCATTACTCCTGCAACTTTTGCAGCATCAATTTGATTTTTCTGCCCAAGCTAGTCAACCTGTTCGGGGTATGCACCATCATCGAAATAGAACTCCGGTCCATTCCCTTGTGTAGGATCAAATCCAAGTTTCATCAATGGCACTAATTTTCTGCATGCTTTCTTTTGTCCTAACCAAACCTCTAGCAACATATTGGTCTGACCTTTCTTTCAATATCTTATAAACCAGTTGCCCTATGCAACCACCAACACCAGTAACAAGCACAGTAGTTTTTGAAGATTGAGCCATAGCAACAGTAGAACCTGTTCTAGTTCCAACTCTCTTCACACTCTTAAGAGTTCTATCAGTGTGGTTCCATTACTGTTTTTTTTAAGAGAGTGTGGAATGGAAGGTTTCACTTCAACTTGTATATAGCATCTTCTTGTTGTATTGATATTAAAAACATTGTTGTTTCTCATTAATGTTGTTGTAGTACTACTCAAGCTTCCGTCCAGATGTTGCTTGGCTTGTAGGTTTGCAACTATTCTCAATGAGAACTTTTTCTATTCATGAAATGTCACTTGGTTACCTTGTAGTAATTGGTCTAAACCTGTTTACATCAGAATTTGTGATAATGTTTTATTCTCAACTGTATGTGCATTTAAAAGTAGTTGCATTTGCTAATTGAATTTGCTTACGTGACCTTTCCGTTTATTCTTAATTGAATTTGCTAACTATAAAATTCCTGTTACAAATTAGTGCGATGCATTTTATGCATTAATGCGGAGGCGAAGCGATGAAGAAGCTAATGTCTCAAAGCATACTGCGGCAAGCAAGCGACCAGCGGATGCCCCTCCCATATCTTCTCTAATTAGCCAAGACAAACTTGTCTTTTAGGATAATTGGAAAGTCATATTCATATTCTTTTTTGCATTTGAATTAAAGGAAAACTACTGTATTGACTTCCCAAAACAACTTGCTTCCTTTCCATTGGTAACTTAAATTTGTAATTGAAATTCAAACATATTGAATCGTGAAAGAAAGGGTTCTGACGACATGACCAAAGTATTTTGTATAGGTGCTTTTAATTTGCTTCTTGTAATTTCAATAGAAATAATGAATGTAGTAATTCACTAAAGTTTATAACGATGCAATAATCTATTTTATCACCTCATCGTCTCTTCTTCAAAATTAATCAAATGTGACAAAGACTCCACCAAGCCTAAAACCTATATGCACGTCACCAAAATCCATCAAATTTAGCGTCCATCTTGAACAAATACCAAAGCGGGATCCAAAACAAACAAACATATTGATTGGCATTGGAAGACGAATTACACAAAATTTATAATAAAACCTTGATTACAAGTGAAACCTTTGCCAAACAATAAACTCATTTGCCCTTTTTAGCTTTTCCTTGATATTGCGCCATTGTTGATGAAATCCCACTCAAACCTTAATCACTAATAGAATTTCTGGCCAGGTAAATAACCTTCCACAACGAGAAGCCAATCAAACTGATCACGAAATTCACACCTTGATTTTGATCCACCACAAAGATAATGCATGTATGCATGCAATTGGATTAAGGCTAGAAATCGTGCTCACTATGATTAGTAAAACAGAAAGTGAGGCAAATTTTGGGGTGTGACACAGGTTTTCGACTTGCCAGGTGTACATGTTTTGTATATATCCTTAACTTTTGCCCGAACCTCTTTGGTTCGCCAGGATGCCCTTATTTTTGCCTAGGCCGGTCGACCTAGCGGGTCTCGTTTATGCGTAGTATTTTTTGACTATGTCTGCGTTCACAAGGTGTGGGAAGTCTTCGCCATCCATGGCGCTAAGTATCATAGCTCCGCTGGAAAATACTGTCTTGACTACAAATGGCCCCTCATATGTGGGAGTCCATTTGCCCCTGGGATCACCTTGTGGAAGAATGATGCGCTTGACTACTTGATCACTGACTTGGTAGACTCGATGCTTGACTTTCTTGTTAAAAGCTCTGATCATTCGCTTCTGATAGATCTGTCCATGGCAGATGGATGCGAGCCGCTTCTCGTCAATCGAGTTGATCTGGTCAAGGCGAGTCTGTATCCAATCGTCTTCGCTTAACTCTGCGTCTTGGAGGACTCTAGCTGAGGGTATCTGAACCTCGATAGGTAGGACTGCTTCCATACCATATACAAGAGAAGGGTTGCCCTGTTGATGTTAATCTTGTAGTATGATAACCATGAAGGCGAATGGCAACATCTCATGCCAATCTTTGTAAGTCCTTTGTCATCTTCTATATGATTTTCTTGATATTCTTATTAGCGGCTTCCGCTGCGCCATTCATCTTAGCCCGATATGGAGAAGAGTTGTGATGCTTGATCTTGAACTGCGTGCAAAGTTCGGTGATCATTTTGTTGTTGAGATTAGAGTCTTTATCTGTGATAATCCTTTTGGGAGTGCCATACCGACAGATAAGATTATGCTTGATGAACCGAGCCACAACATTCTTGGTAACAGATGCGAACGAGGCTGCTTCTACCCACTTGGTGAAATAGTCAATTGCCATAAGGATGAAACGATGTCCGTTGGAAGCGGTGGGTTTGATTTCTCCGATCATGTCAATGCCCCACATTGCGAAAGGCCAAGGAGCAGTTAAAACATTCAACGGTACTGGAGGTACATGCACTTTATCTGCATATATCTAGCATTTGTGACAAGATCGAGCATAGCGGTGATAATCAGCTTCCATGGTGGACCAATAGTAACCTGTCCTCAGAACCTTCTTAGCCATTGTATGTCCACTAGAGTGGGTGCCGAATGTGCCTTCGTGTAACTCTTCCATGATACGTTCTGTTGTTTTCTGGTCTACACAACGGAGTAAGCACAAGTCGTGATTGAGCTTGTATAAGATGTCATTACTGAGGAAGAATTTGGATGCAAATCTTCTCAAAAACTTCTTATCATTGACAGATGCCCCTGCGGGATATTCCTGAGTCTCAAGATACCTCTTCACTTTGTAGAACCAAGGTTTCTCTTCTGTATCAAGTTCATAACAATATGCTGGTTCGTCAAACCTCTCGATGATGATTTGGGGAGCTTCGTTGTCCCATCTGACCTTGAACATAGATGACATAGTAGCCAATGCGTCTGCCAACTGATTCTCTTCTCGTGGAATATGATTGAAAGTGATCTCTTCAAAGTAGAGAATCAGACCCAGAACATGCTCTCGATATGGAATGAGATTCGGATGCTCCGTATCCCACTCGCCCTTTATCTGACTGATCACTAAAGCTGAGTCTCCATACACTTGCAAGAACTTGATTCTTAAGTCAATAGCAGTTTTAATACCCATGATACACGCTTCGTATTCGGGCATGTTGTTAGTGCAGCTGAAGCATAATCTGGCGGTGAAAGGCGTATGTCCGCCTGTAGGAGATATAATGACGGCGCCAATGCCATTGCCAAGTGCGTTTGAGGCTCCATCAAAGACCATAGTCCATCGGGATTCTTGTTCAGGTCCTTAATGCGGTCACAGTTCTTGTAATCGATAACTAGTAAAACATCTTCGTCTGGAAACTCGAACTGCATAGACTGATAGTCATCTATGACTTGATGAGCCAAATAATCGGCTACTACACTTCCTTTGATCGCTTTCTGAGAAGTATACTGGATGTCGTATTCGGTCAAGATCATTTTCCATCTTGCTATTCTTAGGAGAAATGGTTTCTCAAATATGTATTTTATCGGATCCATCTTGGAGATCAACAAGGTAGTGTGAGTCAACATATCTTGTCTAAGTCGGTGACAGCCAAGCGCAAGTTTTCTCGGTGTGTATCTTGTTTCACAATCGGTAAACTTTTTGCTAAGGTAGTATATTGCATACTCTTTTCGACCCGGACTCATCATGTTTCCCAACACACCCCATTGAGTTCTCTAATCTTTTAAGTACATGATAAGAGGTCTTTCTTGACGGCATCGGGATAGGAGGATTGTGTAGGTACTCCTTGATTTTGTTGAAGCGATCGGCAATGTCATTCCATTCCACTACTTGATCTTTCTTGATGGCTTGAAGATTGGCTCACAATAGCGATTAGATGTGCGGCAATGTAATTCAAATGTCCCGAAACCTCGACTTCCTTCCGGTCGGGGGCTGGCATTTCTTGAATAGCTTTAACCTTGGCGGAATCAACCTCAATACCTTTACCCCCGACAACAAACCCTAGGAATTTACCGGATCTGACTCCAAAGGTGCACTTGTTGGGATTGAGTCTCAGCCTGTACTTCTTCAATCTATCAAACAGTTTCCGCAAATGCTCGAGACGTTCTTCTTCGATCTGTGATCGAGCTATGATGTCTTCGACGTAAACCTCTATCTCGTGATGAATCATGTCATGAAATAATGCCACTATGGCACACTGATAAGTGGCGTCTGCGTTCTTCGATCGAGCGGCATGACCTTGTATGAAAGTACCTTTGTGTAACAAAAGTAGTCTTCTCCATGTCCTCGGGAGCCATTTTGATCTGATTGTAACCAGAGAAACCATCCATGAAGGAAAAGATCTTATGTTGAGCAGTGTTGTCAACCAGAACATCAATATGAGGAAGTGGGAAATCGTCTTTCGGACTCGCTTTGTTCAGATCTCTGTAATCCACACACATTCGCACCTTACCATCCTTCTTAGGTACGGGTACCACGTTCGCAATCCACTGTGGATAAGAAGTAACAGCTAGGAAACCGGAATTGAACTGCTTCATAACTTCGGCTTTGATTTTCTCTGACATCTCAGGACGCATGCGACGAACCATCTATTTCACTGGGAGAAAACCTTCTTTTGTCGGTAACCGGTGTACCACGATGTCAATGTCTAGACCTGGTATGTCTTCGTATGACTAAGAAAAAACCTCGATATAGTCTCGTAGCATCTGAAACAATCTCTCTTTGACACTGTTTTCAAGACCCGCTGCTATCTTGATCTCTTTTATGTCTTCATCAGTACCTAGATTCACAACCTCAACTGGCTCTTCATGTGGCTGTATAACTCGCTCTTCTTGCTATAGCAGTCTGGCAAGTTCTCCTGGAACTTCATAATCTTCCTCACCTTCGTCTTCGGCTTGGTAGATCGGATTATCAAAGTCATACTTAGCAATAGCATAGTTGTTATCAACGAGTGTGATTCATGTGGGTGTGTGTAAGAAACACATAGCTTTTGAAGGGGTGATAAAGTAAAAGAAAACAACATTTAAATGCAAAAGTCCAACGATTTTATTGAATGAAAATATGCAAATGATAGATAATAACCCTCACAAACGAGCCATGATGCCCCGGGCAAGGCACTAGGCTTTAAAGTTTATTGTTCAACGCATAGAAAACGAAAAGCAAAACAGAAAACAAAAGAAATTACTCCTGTCTAAAGGAGATTGGTATGACGTCTTCAGTCTTCCAATTGCTGAGTCCGTTGTCGGGAGTTGGGAAGATCCATTTGCTGATGTCGAAGTCGTTGTCGTCGTCTTCTATAGCATGGATTCCATTCTGGCTGATGCGGATATGAAGTTGGTCGGCACGTTCGCGGCGTATCATGTTCTGACCTTTGATGGTGAAGCCTAAACCAGTCTTGTCAGATTTGAAAGGAAGATCGGGGAGTTGACCCCAAATAGTACTACCACCTTCTTCAACTGCAGCTTGAGCATCTTTCAGTGAGGCCATCCTAGGTGGAACTTGTGTAACCGGGGAGTGACGGGGAGTCAGCGAGCGGCTCTTGGAACTATTTCGAAAGCTTGGCAGGGAGTCTCGAAGAATTCACCTTCCATCTCGAGATATCGGAATGATTGCAGATGACTGACCATGAATTCCTCTTCACATCTTGTAACAACCTTCCCTTCGGGTACTTGACCGATGCAAGGTAGAGTAACAACGTCACGTCGCCCGTGTATCCAGGCGTCCAAGTAGGCAAAGTAGGCGGACGGATGTCCATGACAAAGTAAGTGGAGTCAAAGTGCGGGAACCGACTTTATGAGGCGAATAAGCTCTCAAGTCTTTCGCTTAGAACCATCAAAAGCTCTCACAATTATATCCTGGGGTTTGAACCAATCCTTCAACATCAAGTCGATCAAAATCGGTCTTTGGTAGGATATTGAGGCGAACCGGTATCCACCAAAACATGAGACAACGTAGTGCCCTTGCATTCAACGAGATGTGCAAGGCTTTGTTGTGTTCTTTCCGCGAGTCAAATTAACATCGAAGCCTAGGCGTTGTTGGCGGCCGGGCTAGCAATACAAACTTCAAATTGATCGGTAGTAGTGTCTTGCAGCGTGAGCATTCTTGAAACTTCACCAAGGCTTTAGCATGAGCCTCAAAGCACAAGAGCGAGCCAACATAGAGATCTTGGACGGAGTCTATCCCAACTATTCCACAACATTGTAGTCACTTTTCTTGATAATCTTCAGAATTTCCTCCATTTCTTGTTTGGAGGTATCTTCAGCAACTTCCTTTGGTACTTCTGGCTGAGCAGGATGAGTCACTGGTTCTTTTCCCCTAGCTTCGGGAACTGGTTGAATAGTTGGAATGCGAGCTGGAGTCGCGATGTCTTTTGGAGGAGAGATCTCTGGACAGAACACTCTTCCGGTTTTGGTCACCTTACTAGATCTGGTGATGTTGTCGATGTCAGGAATGGTAGCTTCAACTGTAAGATCCTCAACGGTCAGAGGGTCTTGCTTGACGCCATGATAGTAAACTTGACTCCATAGTTCCATGGTATAGCTTTGTTAGAGGTATGGGCAGTGCAGGAGAAGTAATGATGAGAGGTGCCACTCTGAAGCACGGGATCGTGAGGAAATCCTTATTGTGTTAACATCAGCATAGTCTTCTAGGAAATCGTCTCCCCATCCGGTCGCCTTAACATCTTCAATAGGAATTTTGTAGCTCTCAGGAACAGTGTACTTCACCATGTAATCAAACTTTCCACTTGGCTGCCCCAAGGTATCCCATACTTCTGGCACAGTTTCGCTCACATCCTCTATCTTCAGTTTCTTAGACATGTCTTCACACAGATTCTCCACAGGTGATGGTTTCAGAAATAACACTTCGCGATTATCCATCATGCACTGAATACGTCTTCTCGACCAAGCACAACCGTCGGTATGGATGGGCACCAACGACAATTCTCAGGGCATCCTGGATTGACACTGGCTTGCAGCAAATTCTTCTTAACAATCATCAGAGGAAAAGTCAAGTCATCTATATTGAAAACATAACAGTTCTTGTCAATAGCATTTGCACTCTTGCCATGGTTAGGCATAGGTGCGTTGATCACATTCGGAGCCTTAACAGGAGGGTCAAACTCAATCTCTTTAGCTTCAATCATGTCTTGAATCTTGTTCTTCAGAGCCCAACAATCATCACTGTTATGTCCTGGGCTGTTGGAGTGGTAAGCACACTTAGCATTAGGATTGTATCTCGGAGATGAAGTGTTGATGTTCTGAGGAGGATCCCTCAAAGTAATCATCTCTGCTTTCAACATGTGTTGCAAGGATTGCGAGAAAGGCATGTTGATCTTTGTGCTTGTTGTCTTCTTGGCTTGCGTTGTCTCGAGGTTGTCTTGATGTAGGATTGGAGATCACAACTGCCCCCACAGATTGAGCACGGTCAGTCTTGGCTCGGCTTTTCTGACCATACACAACATTAGCTTCTTTCTTACTACCAAAAGATCTCTTTGCAGCATTTGAGGATGACTCTACATGAATCTTTCCGCTCTTGATTCCAGCTTCAATGTGTTCTCTTGTCAATATCAGCTCGGTGAATCCGGCTGAAGAGTTTCCAATCAGATGATTGAAGAACGGGCCAGTCAGTATTCCCATAAACATATCAACCAACTCCCTGATGGACAAGGGTGGTTGAACTATGTCTGCTAGATCTCTCCATTTCTGAGCATACTCTTTGAACTTCTCATCGCGACCCATAGACATGCTTTGTAGTTGCATGCAAGTGGGTGCCAATTCAACATTGTACTCATATTGCCTGTAGAAAGCATCTGCTAAATCACTCCAAGTACGGATATGGTCACTTTCTAGCTGATAATACCACTCCAATTGAGTTCCGGACAAACTCTCTTAGAAATAATGAATCCACAACTTTCTGTCATCAGTGTGGGGGTTGATCTTCTGAACATAGGACTTCAAATGCAACGGACAAGAAATGCCATCATACTTGGCAAAAGTAGGAACCTTGAATTTGAGAGGAATCACCACACGAACAAGACTCGAGGATCATCAAAATTCAACGACATCTTGATTTTCCACATTCAGACGGTCTTCAAGTTGCTTGTATTTGTCATCCTCATAAAATCTTGATCATTCTCATAATCTTCTTCCTTCTTCTCAGGCACACGTTGGTCTTCTTTGTTGCCCTTGACACTTCCCTCAGTTTTGACACTTCCTTCTGAGAACTCTATCCGGCTGACTACCTTAGGCCCCCCCTTTGTGATGTCTTCCCATGTTAAGAACACCAATGACCTTCTTCTTTTTGTTGATGAGCTTCTTCAGATCTTCTTGGCCTTGGACCAAGCTGGTGAACATCTCCTGGAACTGAGCATTCTGAGCCTGAAGATCTTTGACTGTCTGTTCAAGAGCCATTTCTGCTAAAATAAATAGCAAGAAAATGAGAAAACCGATCTTCAATGTACCTGTTATGGAATGTTATGCCATGATATGCAATGTTTATGCAAATGCAATGCAATGTTTTCAAGGACCTTAGGAATTTAAATTTTTTAAACAAGCATGAACAAACATTTATTAGTTCTCCTTTTATTCTCTTTTTTTTAAGTACAAAAAAATAGTTTAGAAAAATAAAAGAACAACAATCCTAAAGCTCTAAGTCTCCCATGGGCGCTTCCTCTTGGTGTCGAGGTAGGCGTTGATGTTCTGCTCCTCGTGAAGTAGCTTGGTCAACTCTAGTACCTTCTTCTCACTTGTATAGCACTGAGCTTCGAATGTATCCCTTTCTTCTTTTAGTTGAATCTAAGATCTCTTCAAGTCTTCAAAATCAGTAGGCATGTCAAGATGGAGAACAATATAGGGCACGTCACCTATAACAATATCTTGGAGAAGCATATCATGAGGACCATCTCTTCGAGCATAACCAAGCGTAGAGAGCTGAGAAGGATTGTAAGTGATACCTCCCCTTATACCAAGGAATGGTATATTAGAAATTCTCGCAACACTCATGAATGTGAAGTCCTTTTGAGAGAAAAGGCACCAACGGATATCTGAATGGGAGGTGACATTAGCCTTTAAGACCACTTCACCTTTGTTTGTTCTTCAAACGATTGAGGAAGGTGCGAAATAAACCACACAGAAAAGTAGGTATGCAACACATGAGAGTTCCTTGTCTTTTGATAGTACGCAGTGTGGAGAGAATGTAGGATGTCTCAAGTAAGGTAGGCACGGGATTATGAGTGAGGAATAACTTGATGGCGTTGACATCTATGAATTGATCCGAGTTAGGAAATATAACCAAACCATAGATTAGCAAGGCTACAATGTCTTCAAATGCATGGAAACTCATAGCTTTGAGGAACTCTCGGGCTTTCTTCATCAGAAACTTGGCAAGTAAACCCTTAACTCCGCTTCTTGTTTCCCATTTGGCTTCAATGTTTGGCGCTTTAGATGTAATCTTGATCAATGTCTTCATACCTAGGAACCTTTTCTAAATCGGTGAATGGCATTTGGTCAAGAATAGGTATCCCAAGTAGCTTAGAGAACTCTTCCAAGGTAGGAACCAACTGATAATCCGGGAACGTAAAGCAATGGTGTTTCGGATCGAAGAACTGGAATAGGACATGCATCATATCTTCTTTAAAACCGGGGATAACCAAGTCAAGTAGATAACCATGTCTTTTGATGAACCGGGCATGATCGGGAATTTCTAAAACCAATTCTTTGAGCTGAGAAGGTACACTCACGAAGTTGATTCGGATAGTCTTTCTAGAAGCCATAATCCCTACAAAACAGAGCAAAGATAAATCCCTAGGTCCCTGAAAAGGTTAGAGATGATATGCAATCCGATGATGTCATGATGTCATGTTTAGCAAGCACAAACAATTCACACAATAGCCCTAGGTTTAAGGCTTGCATGAGGTATAGGTGATTACCTACCAAAAGTCGAGTTGGTGCATCTCTATAATAGTAACAGGGTTCTAGGAATCTCATATCATTGATCTTTCGTGGCGTTTATTTCAATACGACTACCAAGTGGTCGACGAAAATATCCCAAAAGTCTAATCTTAATGAGTATAGCATCAGTATCGACCAACCTTAGTCGCACCAATGTCGGCCATCTCACTACCTTAATGGCCAAGAATTGATTAAGGTTCTAAAAGTTGAGTTAGTCTTGATGACACCACGCGAAGCCAAATACATCCTTAACTTGGAATGAAGAGTATCGGGACATCAAGTGTCACACTAACGTAGCCATCATGTTGACCATTTCGGTATCGCGCTAACGGTCATGACGATCTACTACTTACCAAAGGAAGCCGGGATCCGGTGTAGGATCCCCACAATTATAATACCCAAGCAACCCTTTAAGATAACGATCAAACGAAAAGATAAAATGATCTAAAAATCCCTAAGGTATTCTCTCTGCTCCGTGATCATGGATTCATGTCTGGTGACCGACTTTGAGTGGTTTACTTTTTATCGGTAATGCGGATAGCAAGAGTCGCCACCGACTTTTCATTTATCCAATTAAGGGAAGGTGAAAAGAATAGGAAAAGACCTTCGTTAGATTTTGAGTAAGGGAGAAGGTTATGAAAAGGGAAGGTATTAGCACCCCTTTCCATCCGTAGTTATCTACGGGCTCTTAGTTGCTTCTAGCTCATTTTTAAAAGGGCTTTACATGTTTTGACAAAAAATTTTTGAAAAAAAGGCATTTCGCTTTGACTTTGTAATGATTCATGTAGGAATGTATACAAAGTGTTCGGAAATGTTTCGTTTTGAAAAGAGTTTGAACTTTGACAAAAGTGTGTGGTGTGAAAAGTATTTTGTTTGAAAGCATTTGAAAGTCTTATTACCTACTCGAGAATGGTCATTTCGTGTTGTACGTTCCTTTAGAATAGTGCTATCCATACCATTAGTTGATAGGTAACCTATTCGTTGGATGTAGAAGGGAATTCGAAGGGACATCGGATGGTCATAGAAGGCAACTTGTAGGAAGTATCCTAGCACATTCGAAGGGCGATCATCACTTTTGTAGGCAACAATCGAGGGGCGAGATCATGTATTCATAAGCGACGATCGGGGGTATGATCTTTGTATCGAAGGACTATGATGATATGTTTGTGAGCAATGGTGCTAGGATACCTCTACGTTTGAGGACTTGACCATTTAATCGAAGGCAACGAGAGAGAGAATTACCTTAAGGGGTGCATGTGTGAAAAGAGTGTGTAAATTCGAGATATATTATCTTGCAATTAGAAGTGATCTATGTTCGTTTTTATCTTGCCATATCGCCTAATTATTAGTAGTTTATAGGGTCTTTGATAAATTGCAAAGGTAAAGTCTTGGAAAAATAAAGTCCTACGCTATTACATGGCTTTAGGGCGATTACATAATAAGAGTGCGGATAAAAGTCCTAATTAAACTATTACATCCCATGGCGAGTTACATAATATTGAAAAGAAAAGCGAGAAAAATAATGTCAGAAGCGTTACAACACAATAGCGGATACATAATCGGAAAACGGAAAACTCGCATAAGAGAAAAATGTTAGTAAAAATAGGATTTTTGAATGAGGAAAAGATTTCAGTTAGTCATGATAATTAGATGATGAGATAATTTTTGGGAATTTTGGATCGATTTTGATAATTAAAAGCAATTAAAAGTCAATTTAATGGTTAATTAGCAATTAATTAAAATATGCATGCAAAATTTTAATTTTAATGTCAAAATTAAATAAATTTTTACGATTAAAATGCAAAAGAAAATATTTTGGTGATTTTTAAATGCATGAGAAAATTGTTTAAAGATTAATTAAATTGAATGAAAATATTAGAAAATGAAAATAGAAAAAGTTAGTTTTGCAAGTGGTAAAAAAGAATCACGACAGGAGCGAACCCGACCTGAAATTACTCAACACGTTGCCAATCGAGCTAGGCTGCCTTGGTGCTTTGAATCGCAAGCGAATGGTTATAAGCGTAGCGTGTCATGTTTTGAATTTCAAACATAGTCACGTGGGGCCGGTGTTATGGATGAGCGAATCGAGAGCGTTATCGTGCCACCCGCAGGTCAAGCGGTCCAGACAGGAGCCCTAGCTCCGGTCATCTTCTCCGCGACCTTCAACTGAAACGCAAATTCAACCAAATAGCAAAGGATACCTACCCCCAATTCGACCACTGCGAACTCAATGGTGGTGCCGTTTGGCAGAAGTCCACATGTCGGCCAGGTTGACTTTGAGTTTTGAAACCTAACAATGGCAATTCGAGATTTCTACGTGCAAGCACATGTAATGATTCAAACACATTCTAATGGATGCCACGAGTTCAAATAAGACAAAAGCAGTTAGTAATGCATGAATTGTAAAAATGAAATTTGAAAAAATACCAAATCAGACTATGTGTATATAGTGTTACAGGCAGCCTTGGCTTCGTGTGAGGGTATGGACCAACTGCTGGGAGTTCAGGACACGATTGAGTGCTTGAAACACCTTGAAACTTGTTGAAAAACCAAAATCGAAATTACCACTTTGGAAAAATTTTGAGAGAATAAGGATTGCTTCAAAAAGAAAGAAAAAAGATATGCTCTTGAATGCAAAATATTTTATCTTTGAAATTTTATCAAATCTTTCCAAAAATTTTTTTTTTCCTCCTTGCATGAGCTAGCACGAATTTGGCATGTTGTGTGGGCTTCCTTGGTCCTCAAGCTTGATAAAAATTCAACCCAACTTAAATTATACCTTGTTTTCATATTTTATTAAATTTAAATTTGAATTAAATGCTTTTAAATTCAAAAATAAATCAAAAAAATAGAAATTGGTCGTGGCAAGGCATCAAGAGGTCTTAAATAATATTATGATCATGTTTGGATCATAAAATTATAGGTCCATTTGGAAAAAATTGGATTTTGTCAGATATCTTTCTTTGTGCAATTCTTCAAAAATGCCTAACTTGTGTAAGGTGTATTTTGCTCAATTTTCAACATTTTTGAGTGTTCTTGGACTTTTTGGAAAGATCTAGATGTCCTCTAAATAACCTCTTTGGTTTCATCTCAATTGGAGTTTCCATTCTCAATAAAAATTCTTTACAAAAAGTTGACTTTTTGTTGACTTTGTAAACGACCTGTAATGTTTTGATCCATATCTTCAAAATGAAGCATTTTCTGACTTTTCTTGTGAGACATGAAGTTGTAGAGAATTGAATTCTATTCAAAATAAGAGGTGGTGGAAAAATTTCTAATAAAGTATGAGAAAGTTATGCTCAGTCAAAGTTCAGTTGACTTTTCTTTAGAAACCCCTAATTTGGAAAGTTTGACTTTTGAACAAATCTTGAGTTTTCTTGATGAATCATGATCAACCCTTGATAAAATGGTGAATGTTACTTCAAAATATGGATGTTGACATAAAATCATGAAGTTTGACTGTATGTTGACCACAGTTGACTTTTGTCCATCTGATTGATTTCGACCATCGAGCAATTATGCGAGAAACTTAACTTGTAAGGCTTGAAACTTGACATTTGAGATTCTTTGAAGCATATGATGAGGCATGATGACCATTGGAGATGTTGGGAACCACCTTGATCTGAGAATAGCCAAACCCTAGTTTGGGTTGATTGCCTAGGAGAGGGTTTGTCTGATCAACCCTTGAGGAATCCCTGAGTATGGATGTATGGAATGTCTTGAGAGGTAAAAGGCAATTTTTGGGGTATGATGCCCACATTCAATATTCTTGTCTTGGAAGGGTTAGATTGGCATGCGTGCCTTTCGTGACCTGAAGGTAGAAGATGATTGAACACTCGAATACACTTGAAAATTTGCACTCGCTGCTGATTGATGATGTGGGAATGGGCTTATAGATGCCATTTGGAGAAGCTGGAGATTTCGCTGGGGCTCTACGGATGTTCCTGAAGATAGAAGAGAGTGCGGAGATGGGCTTGAGATGCCATCCGGAGAGAGTCGTATGTTAGACTCCGTGCTCGTCTTTGAATGAAGTTATTGGTTTGTATTGGTTTTTTAACCAAATATGCAGCATTCTGAAAGTGGAGAGATGTTGTCAAATCGTCGGAGATGGGCTTAAGATGCCATCGAGGAACTAGAGATCGTCGAGACTCTGTAGTTCTTGTTGATAATAAGAGATGTCGAGTTAATCTCTCATCTTGATTACTCAAGGGGATAATATTCGATGATGTGGATAACTTCTGTTGTGCTTGGTGTTGATCAATACTGTTGTCGGAGGACAACTTTCGAGTAGTCGTTAGGATAAGGTTTCGTCTTGAGGCATGGCGACCATTGGAGATGTTGGGAACCACCTTGATCGAGAATAGCGAAACCCTAGTTTGGGATGATTGCCTAGGAGAGGTTTGTCGATCAACCCTTGAGGAATCCTTAAGTATGGATGTATGGAATGTCTTGAGAGGTAAGAAGGCAAATTTTGGGGTATATGACGTTCCCCACAGGTCGCCATTTTTCTATTCGCGGTAAAAGTGATGACGGGGAATTGAATCGAAATTCGAATCTTAGGCTCAAAATGATTTACTCTTTTGATTTTTTTTGTTTAAAAGATGTCATGAGCACCAAGCTTTATTGTTTCCAAACAAGAAAAGAAGATGGAAAAGGGAAAGTTGAAATACCCTAAAATATGATATGCAGTATGTGGCGTGAACTAGGCAACACATTGGGGAGACCATGGTAAGAGGGTTGGTTATATAAAGGAAGGTATTATCACCCTATATATTTATAGTTTTCTATAGGAACTTTTAATGCATATTTTGTATGTTTGTGTGTTTTATTTGCTCGCTATTTCGGAAAGTTTTTCTTTGGGATTTAAGAAAGGTAGGTTAGGTAGAAACCTAAGTTTTGTTATATTTATTATGCTCGCAAGATCATTAGGATCCTCTACATACATATCTCTAGTGAGAATCGGAGCATCTATAGCTCGAATCTAGGGAACTAAGGTTTGTTTGGTTTGAGGGAGAAAGAAGTATGCTCGCCAAGGGTGAGACGTTGTGCCTACGTATTCTGAAGGTTGAGAAAGTCAGAGAAATTGTAGTTCTCACTTATGTGCTAGTGGAAGCAATGATTTTATTAAGAGACAAAGACAAATGGCATCTTAATGAAAAATGTATCTAATCTATTTCATCATATAGTTTTTTGAAAGTTGATTGATTAAATCATTCATTGTAAGCATTAGGTGTTTTGCTTGAGTGTGCAAGCGTTACCACTTACAAGTTAATAAAGATGTTTAAAAAATGTTTGAATCTTTCATTGTAATTGGGCGTTTTGCTTGTGTGTACAAGCGTTGGCACTTATAATTAAAAGATGTTTTGTTTGAAAAAAGTGTTTGAAAAAGTGTTTATTTGTATGTGATACTATAGATGAGATACTTCTTTCATAGAGATGATACATGTCTAAATTTCTAGGAGCAATTGATTATTGATAGGGGGTGCTTTTATGAATCCCGAGGGTCCTTGTATTGTAAGCCCAAGAGGAGGCATTCCGAGGGACATCGAGGGTCCTTGTATGAAGCCCAAGATAAAGCTATAGGGTATGGATGGCTTGGCTTTAAGAGTGATTTCACCGGGAAATCATCCTCTTAGAATTCAAGAGTTATTTCACCGGGAAATCGTACTCTTAGGGTTCTAATATAGCGAAGGTGATTCTTTGTATTGGAAGCCCAATAGGAGGCTATTAGAGATTTCCATGTCTCTTTCTTGTATGATGCCCAAGAAAAGGCTAACCTCAACAAGGGAGTTATTTTATCGGCTTAGAGAGAGGCTAATTCAATAGGGGAGTTCTTTTGTATGAAGCCCAAAGGGAGGCTAACTCAACTGGTGAGTTAAATTGTACAAAGCCCAAGATGAGCCTATGGGGAACCTAGTTGCTATACCAGTTGTTGTGTTATAAATAAACATGAACAAGTGTACGAACAAGTATATATGACAAAGTATGTGTGTCAATTCACAAGAGTTTATGAAGGAAATATATAAACAAGTGTATAAAACAAGCAATTCAAGCAAGTGTAACTTGAATATATACAAATGATGTGTGAAAGCGAATATATAAACAAGTGTCTAAAACAAGCAGATAAGCTAGTATACTTGGATATATACAAAGGATTTGGGACTTACACCTTAAGGGAGGCTCATTGGTTTAAGAGCAATTTCACCGGGAATAATGCTCCTCTTAATACCAATGGAATCGGTGTATAAACAAGTGGATAAAAATTAGCGGAACGAAGCTAATTATACTTGAATATTTGCAAGGATGATTGAATATGTACAAGGAATTGAATATGTACACAAAAGGGTGGATATGTAAAAGGAAATAAATATGTACATAGGAGGGTTGGGACTTACACTGTGACGGAGAACCATGATCAATTTGATTTTGAATTCGAAAGAATTTCTAAGAAAAACCTAGTTCGGTTTGTATTTTCAAAGATTAATCGAATCGATCATGGAAAACAGGTGCGTAAGTCAATTAAAATATTTTGGAAGTTTTGAAATGATTTCGAAAAGTGAAATATATTCACAAAAAGTTTTGAAAAAGATTAGGTTTGATAATTGGAAAGAAAACATTTAAAAAAAACACTTAAAAACGTCTTTTTCAAACGAAATAAAAATATTCAAAAGAAAATATTTTTGGTTTTTTTTCAATCATAAAATAGGTATATTAATTGACAAGTTTGCAAAAAAATCATCTCAAAATGAGAAGTTTTGATTGGTTTTTGAAAATGTAGAAGTTTGTTGAAAATATGAAGAAAATAAGTGCTAAAAATTAATTTGGCCTTGGTGAGTGTTGAACTCAGGACCTTGGCTTGGATGTTTGCAAAAGTTACCCACTGGGCCACATGTGTGGCTTGTCATTAACACGCTTTCGTTGAATTGTATTTGAAAATGAGTTGTGAAAATGTTTGAAAATAGTGGGAAAGTGAAGGTTTTGGAAAGTTAAAAAAAAAACAAAAAGGTCTCAGTGGGATTCGAACCCTGGACCTTAGGCATGGCAAGATATGAGAAGCGCGCGCTCTACCACTGGGGTGGCTATACATCCGTTTATTTATTTCTTTCCATATAATTATATTATAAACAAATATTTGAATTTGAAAAAAAAAGCGAAAGCAGCGTATTGTTCTTCTTGACCTTCATCCTTCTTTGATTCCTATCTCTCGATTCTTGATGAAATTAAAAGATGTAAAGATCAAACTTGCTTGTTTTGAGCCGGGAACATGATGGTGGTGTTTAATTTCATTTATTTTAAGCCTAAGATGATTGAATTTTCAAGAACACGGAGAACCCTAATTCTAACAAATCAATATAAAATCGTGTATGGACAAGAAATCAAGCAATTGATTGAGGGGTTATTACTCAGTGAAGGTGCAGAAACAAGATGGCATAGAAATATTTGAACTAGAATTCGAAAATCATAGAGTTCAAAGTTCAAGTAACTTACCTCTTGAAGCTGAGATCGAATTCCTTGAAGGAGTGTTTCTAGAAGTGTTATGATGATTGCTACAGCACCACTGGACTTTATGGAAGGTGTATAGATGCTTGGCTTGCTTGGAGATGGCCTGGATCAGTGTACCCAAGTCCAGTTGTAGTTTGATCAAGTTGAAATCGAATTTGATGATGGAGCTGTTACAGGTCAGTGATGAGTGCTTGGATCACTCATATGAAGTGTATGGAAGGTGTTTGAAGTGGAAAATTAAGATATGCACGAGTGAAATGGAAGTTTTGATGTTAAGGCTCAAAATTGCATGTTTAAGGAGTTTAGAGACAATTCTGAGTTTGGTTTAGTTTTTGGATGGCTATAGGATTCTAACAACTTTCTAATAATGTTTAGAAACCATTTGAAGCCTAAGATTGCTCAAGAATTGCAAGACTTGGAATTTGCAAATTATCCCACTTGAAAACTTGAAACTTGAAAAACAAGAAAACAAGAAAGAAGGAAAGCTTGGTTTATGATGATTTGGTGTGATTTTAAGTGAAATAGAGACCTATATTTATAGGCCAAGAATTTTGAATGGCAAGGGCAAGGATTGGCTTGAAAATTAACAACTTTCCTTAAAGGGTAAGAAAGGAAATTTTGCATTAAATGCACATGGTTAACTTCTTTAACCATGGTTAAAAATATCACTTGATCTAATCCTCTCTCAATCATTGCAATCAGATATTTTTAAGTTATAACCTATCTCTTAATGGTGACAAGGCTTCTAGAAGGAAGAATTTGTGAAAAATGACTTGTAATCTTGGAAAAATGACCTATGATTTATGGTTATGGATCATTATGTTTTAATTTCAAAATCCTAGCTACATAAAATGTTTTTCCAAGTTCTTGGAAATTTTGTAAAGCTTGTAACAATATCTACAAATTTCATGTTTTGAGTGTTTCTTGAATCAAAATGGATCTAGATGAAAATGGCCATAAAAGTGATGAAAAACCATGTTTTTTAACACTCGAAAAATTTTCTAAGTGTTAGAAAAAAATTTCAGTCTTGACTGTTTGTTGAGTTTTTCACACATTTTGATTTTTTATGATCATGATGGATAATATGAAATGATTTGACGATTGAAAAAATTTGGACTTCAAAAAAGTTGACCAAAATTCAAAGTTTGACTTTTCTGAACAGTTGAATTTTCATCAGATGATTCAGAATTTCTCTGATGATCAATCATGATATTTGGAATGTTTTGAACCAATAAATTAGGTCAAGATGTTGAATTGATGATTTTGAGATCATTTTCCAAGCAATTAGTTCATTCATTGAGCAAAAAAGTCAATGATACACCATCCTTTATCAAAACCCTAATTGGTTGATTCAAGATAGATCTTGAGGAAATGATTAGAATTTGAAGATCAAATGTTGATGATTGATGAATATAGATCAATTGAGGTGATTGTAGACTCAAACCCTAATTTGATCACATCTTGAACATATGAAAATTTGATAAAAACCCTAATTTGGCTCAAGGAGCACACACACGATCTAACTTGTTCTGAAATTGTTAGTGATGAAATGATGCATATGTGGTGATATTAGATGGTATCTTAGGTCAAAAATTGGGTAATTACAATAATGACTTCAGAACCAAGGAAGATAGGTCCTCTAGTAATGTTGTGAATGTCCAAAATGATGTTGGAACATCAGTTTTGGTAATGTGAATCTCAATATTCAAACTCCATACTCATCAGTGCTTGTACTCTCTATTATATTGAATAATGAGATGTTGAAGAAGTAGTATGCTCAGCCAATGCATAACTACTGATTTGGTTTAGAAACCTCACTAAGTATCAAAAATCACTAGCGAGGGGCTTTCGCGGAAGAATAATTAACCTGCAAGATTATTGAAAGGAAAATTTCTCTGTTGAATTGTCTGAATATTGGAGAATCCTTTAAAGTAAACTAAAAAGAAGTTAGTGTTTAGGTTTAGAATATAATAACATGACACTTTAGGTATTCAAAAAGTCATGACAATGTGTGGATACTATATAAATCAGTTGTGTCCTTGCAAGGTTTACTCTTCTAAGGAAGTCAATACTCATGAGAGAATGATGTCAAAGGAACATGTTGTGACATTTTAAAATTGTGAATAGTCTTAACACAACATGATTGTATGCAAAGTCAAGTAAAGATCAGAAGGCATCTATTGTGATATCTTAGTATATGTCTAAGTGAAAGAAGGACACTAAGCAACCAGTGTGGAAAGGTCAATTATATGATGAAGAATTTATAATTGGTGGGAGAAGAGGTGCTGATCACAGTCAACAGAAACCACTATTTGACTAAGTGTCAGGACATTATTCATGACATGTTTTTGCATGGTAAACAAGGGTGAAGTGATCGATGTATGAATTGGGACTAATTCAGGTCAGCAAAAACAGTCTAGAGCTATTAAAGGTATTCAAATATAGCTTGGACGGTGCAGAATAAGTCATGCAACAGTTTCTCAGCCTCAATTAACGCTACTTTGACCAAGAATTAAGAAATCGTTAATTTCTAAGTAATTGATTTGCTACTTATAGAGGTTACCTCTACCCTTGACCTTCAAGTAAGTATTTCTAGTCTATCACCACCATGAGTTTTATTAGAATTTGGGCAAGGCGTATGCAGTCTGTTTTATGAGGTCTCCTTTGCCAAATTTTGGCTAAAAGGGGGGAGAAAGGTTATGTCACTCAGATATTAAAATAGGAGAGTGTGAGATTGTGTCTAAGAATATTGTCCAAACAAGTCATTCCAAAATGCTCTATCATGTACTTGTTTGGAATCCTTTTTATGACTTGTGATCTGAGTTATGAACATAGTTGTGACTTGTGTTCTAAGTTGCCTAAGGAAATTTAAGTTACCTGTGTTCCTGTTTGGAATCCTTTTTGTGACTTGTGACTTGTGACTTGAGTTATGAACACAATTGTGACCTATGTTCTGAGTTACCTAGGGAAATTTCAGAATACCTCTTAAGTTTCTTCTTATGCTACTTAAGGGGTAGTTTATCTCCCATGGTCCTCTTTTTCCACCACTTATGACAAGAATTGGTTCTTGGCTTAAGGGGGAGTGGAATCTATCTTCTTCCTCGTGTGCACCAATCCAACTTCTAGATTATCCTGCATGTTAGGTGTTGGTTCAATGGAGAATCAGTATGCTACAAAAAATATGTCGAACAAGATGTTGAGACATTATTGTTGAATTATTGATGAAGTTTTTGCACATCTCCAACTGAAGATTCGTAGTTGTGTGCGATGAACCTTTGGATATTACTTTGAAGAAAGTTTTTTATTTTGTTGTAATCTCCTGGATTGAAATTTAGGTTGTAATTTTTATTTATTTGTTTTAGCCAAAATTTTCCAAAGGGGGAGATTTTAAGTTCCTTAGTTTTCGGTTGGCTTGATTTTGTAAAAGAAATAATAGAAGCAATAATATAATGTACAATAGGATGTATAACTTGAATAAGAACATGTACAACAAGAAGTCCTATTGAAATGACGGAACATGTTGTGTTAAACTTGTTCAACAAGTAGAACAACATGTCGAAGAAGATGTCCTAACACGAAGCATTCAACATCGCGCTTACTGAACTGATAAATGAGGTTCAGTTCTATTTTGAGGAATTCAGAATATTCAGGGAATATTATGCAACCTATATAACACTTGTTAAAGGTTCATAAGATTCAATCAAAAATCAAGGAGACTAATCGAAATTGAAGATTGAAGACCTTACTTGTAGCGAAGTTTTACGGTTGTTATAGTTAGTGTGTTGTAGTTTGAAGGCCCAAATCCAGTTGGGTACATGCTATAAATAAATAATTGTAACCTACTTTAGGGAACTAGCATAAATTAGTAAAGATATAATCGTTAGGGCTAGATGTAGTGAACCATCCGACTTGTGGGATAGTCACCATACTCCTCGAAACCTGTAGGTAAGAGGCAGTGTGTATTGTTCTTGGAGGAAGTTGTGAAGCAACTCCAAGATGTGTCCTAAGTTAGAAGAAAATTGCTTTAAGACTTAGATAGGTTGTGACAGAAGTGTTTCTTCTGCTAATTGTCATTGTTTTATTATTGTGAGTGATTGAGGGGGAGTGAGAGGGTTTCTCATATCTAAGAGTTCTTAGGTAGAAATTGCATTGGGTAGTGATTAAGTGAGGAGTTGTAAATGGGGGGAGTTTAGCTCTAAATTGATACTGCTGATAGTGGATTTCATCCCTTGCTTGGTAGCCTCCAGATGTAGGCGTGTTGCACCGGACTAGGTAAATAACTTACTGGTGTTATTTATATTTTTTGCAATGTTATACCTTGCCTGTGTGTTCATGTTAGAGCAGATGTCTTGACATCCTTATGAGACATCTGAGTCTGCTGTACCAGAATTTCAAGAACATTGCACAATAACAACAAGAATGGAAACAAACATTTCACATTAGCAATACTCCTAAAAAAATACATAAGGCAACAAAAATGTAGAAGCAAATAGGAGAAATCATTATATAAGAATATGAGAATACAAGGAAGTATAATTGAGGTCTTACAGTGATTGGAGATAATTATGCAATTCTCGAGCAGTGGCAATTAGGTTGGTCTCATCATCATGATTTAATCATGATGGATTTTCTTGCATGACTTCATCTTAGTTACATACTTCTTCCCACTCCTTCTGCTCCGATGAGCGAGCCATCACTTGTTTTCACTTTTGATCCAACCTTCTTTGGATCAACTTTCTTCTTTCGGACTTGTCTTGAGAAAAAATCGACTTCTTATAACCATTGCTTTGGAAGATTGGCTCATGATTGGAAAGAGATTGAACATGATTGAATCCAAAAAGGAAATAGTTGGTGCAAATTCTCAATCAAATATTTTAGCATTCAAGACTTGATTCTTGATCAATTATTGACCTAAATTCATCTACTATATATACACAATGAACCTAATCTTTGAGAAGGCGAAACTTTTGCGACCAGAACCCTAGCCGTCTCAAAAATCGCTATTCAAGTTACTGCGGTGGGTTTTCATTGTTTCAAGTTGTTCCAAGCATTCCAATAGCTTCATCGTGTAAAAATACAATTTCGGTTTCCATACATATTGTCAAAATCAATTTCATATATACATGCAGTTTTAACACGAATTGACTATATATATGTATTCCTGACATGATTTGGATGCTTTCTGTATAGCTTGATTTAACTTTGAATGCAGGAATAGAGATTCACCATGGCTAGGGTTTGAAGCTCCGCTTTGGGGTTTTCTGTTTTAGGCAAATTGGACCAAACCATGGGCACCATGGTGTTCAGAGGATCGGTTCCAATTGATCTATGGTCTTACATCTCATTTATCATTCATATTTTTCAAGTTTTGATTTTTGCAGGGATGTAGCTACGAGATGACGACGCGGTATAGTTTTACCCACGGAAGAGTCGTGGGTAAAATTCGAAGAATTCAAATCGGGAAAGCCCCTTGGCGTTTTCTTTTAATATATTTTAAAATTCGTTATATATATATATATATATATATATATATATATATATATATATATATATATATATATATATATATATATATGTTTTCATTAAACTAACATCAATGATAGGTAGCTCGGATAGCGGTCGTTTTGTTGACAACCCCACGGTCGGGGGTTGAAACAGCACCCCACCTATATGAGTCAAAAGCCCCAAATTACAAAGCCCTAACAATTAAGTCCTTAGAAGGCCCTCTTTCTTTAGGTCCCACTAAAAAATTTTTGGGCCCCATTTTTTTAAGCCCCTCGTATTTTGGTGTTTTATGGGGCCCTAAATAAATGACCTAAATTATAATTTGTTAGAAATTCAATCGTTTGAAAATTAATTTTATTTTGAAAAATAAAAATAATTTTTTAAAAAAAATTAAAAACTAACTTTATTTTTTTACAAAATTAAAATAATAGAGTATTCCAAAAATAAGGTAAGTCGACTTTTTTGTAAAAAAGTGATTTTTTTGTTGAAAAAAAGAATAATAATTTTTTTCTGAAAATATAAAAAGGTGCATTTTTTGAAAATAAAAAAAGCCGATTTTTTTTAAAATAAAACTTTAGATTTTTCATAAATAAACAGAACTTTTGTCGAAAATATAAAACGTCGACTTTTTCAAAAACAAATCGATTTTTTGTCGAAAATATAAACGATCGACTTTTCAAAACAACTCGATTTTTGAAAATATAAAAGTCGACATTTTCAAAAACAAATTGATTTTTTACTATAATATAAAAATCGACTTTTAAAAACAAACCGATTTTTGTCAAAATATATAAAGTCAGTTTTTCAAAAACAAACCGATTTTGTCGAAAATATAAAAATTGACTTTTTCAAAAACAAATCGATTTTCGAAAATATAAAAGTCGACTTTTTAAAAATCGATTTTTTTGAAAATATAATAAATTCGACATTTTCAAAAACATACCGATTTTTTTCGAAAATATAAAAAGTCGATTTTTCAAAATCAAACGAATTTTAGTCGAAAATATAAAAGTCGACTTTTCAAAAACAAATTGATTTTTCGAAAATATAAAAGTCGACTTTTCAAAAAAAATAGATTTTTTTTGAAAATATAAAAAGTCGACTTTTTCAAAAACAAATAGATTTTTTTTCGAAAATATAAAAAGCCGACTTTTTCAAAAACAAATCGATTTTTTTTTCGAAAATATAAAAATTTGACTTTTTCAAAAACAAATCGATTTTTTTCGAAAATATAAAAAGCCGACTTTTTCAAAAACAAATCGATTTTTTGTCGAAAATATAAAAAGTCAATATTTCCGAGAAAAACCGATTTTTTATCGGAAAAATTTGTTTTTTGTTGAAAATTAAAAAACTACTTAAAAAATATTTTTTTTCGAAAATATAAATAATCAATTTTTCCGGAAAAACAACCGATTTTTTATCGAAAAAAAATAAAAAATTGACTTTTTCAAAAACAAACCTATTTTTTGTCGAAAATATAAAAATTCAATATTTCCGAGAAAAAAACCGATTTTTTGTCGAAAATATAAAATGTCATTTTTTCGAAAAAAAAAAACCGGTTTTTTTGTTGGAAATATAGATAGTAGATTTTTGGGCGAAAAAAATAAATAAATTCGATTTTTTTTTGTCAAAAATATATAAAAGTTGGGTTTTCAGAAAAAAAAATCAATTTTTTGTCGAAAATACAAAAAGTTGATTTTTTCTGGGTAAAACCCATTTTATGGCGAAATGAAAAAAAATTTGTAAAAAAATTGATTTTTTTTCGAAGAATTTAAATAGTCGATTATTTCAGAAAAAAAAATCAATTTTTTAAAAATACAAAATACCGACTTTTTGAAAGAAACGATTTTTTGTCGAAAATATAGAAATATCTAAAAAAAATTTCGAAATTCAAAAAGTTGATTTTTTAAAAAAATAAAAAAATTATGATAATAAAAGTCAATTTTTGATTAAAATATTTTTAACTAAAATTTATGAAAAAGTTTGTTAAAAATTTAGGACCTTAAGGCTTACTTAAAATTTAAGGGCCTACTTTTGAGGCCTACTTATTTTGGGGCTCATTTATTTTTTTAAATTTAGGCCCCTTATATTTTGAGGGCCTTAAAAATTAGACCCTGCCCTTTAAATTTACAGCTCTACCCCTACCTTATTTTTACCACTTTGCAAAACTAACCTATTTTTTATATTTTCTCATATTTTCAATTTTCTTTTAATTCCTTTAAAATATTTTCTAAAATACATAAAAATCACAAAAATATTTTATTTTCATAAATAGGTTACAAAAATCATTATTTTATTTTTGATATCAAAAATATTTTATTTTCTTTTATTTTAATTAATTGTTAATTAACCATTAAAATTAATCTTTAATTTGTTTTCCTAATTAAAATCAATCCAAAAATCCAAAAGATATTTTTCTTTCTAGTAATTAGGTTAACTAACCTAAAATATTTTATACTAACATTTTTTATTATTTATTTATTATCTCTCATCTTAAATTCTAGAAATTGTTGTATAGGTAAAGTTTTTTGTAATAGCGTAGATTTACTTTTATGCCCTTACTTTTCGCACCTATATTATGTATCTGCCAAGCCATGTAATAGCATAGGACATTTACTTTCCGCACTTTATTTTCCTGCGAATATTTAACTGCCTAGATGTATGCTAACTAGGGTTTGTATGGCAAGATTAAAACCAATCTTAAAATAACCCTAATTCAAAGATAAATGTTTGAATTAAACACACTCTTTGCACCCACTCACGCTTAGGATATCCTCTCTTGTTACCTTCGAATAACAATGGTCGTGTGTCTCGAGCGTAGGGATACCATTAGCAAAGACCCTCATTCAAAATCATCACAAAGATCATAGTCCCTCGATGACCCTCGATGTTGCCTACGAATATATGATCTCGTCCCTCAGTTGTTGCCTACGAATATATGATCTCGTCCCTCAGTTGTTGCCTACGAATAAGTGATGATCGTCCCTTCGATTTTCTAAGGTATCCTTACATGTTGCCTTCTATGACCACAAGATGACCCTAAGATTGTCCTTTCACATCCAACAGATAAAGTTACCTACCAATTAATGGTATGGATAGCCTCCTAAGCGAGAAGGAAAATAACAAGAGCATCTTTCGAGTAAATAAGACTCTATTGCTTGCTCCAATCAATCAAGATACTTTTCACACCTCACACTTATTTTCAAACTATCTTTCAAACAAAAGCTGTGTATACTTTCCAGCGAGAATCATTACAAAGTTAAACATTTTTCAAACAAATATTTCCAAACACTTTGTATACATTCCAACGAGAATCATTCTGTCGGGCGAAATATTTTTTCAAATACTTTTCAAAAATACTTTTCAAACCATAAAAACATAGAAAGCAAGTTTTCAAAAGTGAGCTAAGCAATTAAGATCCTGTATAACTACGAATGGAAAGGGTGCTAACACCTTCCCTTTTCATAATTACCTCCTTACTCTGAATCTAACGAAGGTCTTTTCATTCTTTTCACCTTTCCTTTATTGGATAAAAGAAAAGTCGGTGGAGACTCTTGCTATCTGCCATATTTACGATAAAACGCAAAACAAACAAGTCAGTTCTCCCACCATGTTACATCTTGGTTGATCAAAACCATAGATGACTGGACAATAAAGTTTATGTGTCTCTTATGACACCCCAATTAATTCGGTTATTAAATAATTATAATTATTAATTATTAATTTAATTAGGAATGTAATTATTAATATTTTGGATTAACGGGATTAATTAAATTAAATGGAAGTGGGTTTATTAATGAGGTGTGAAGGGTAAAGTGAGGGTGTGAGGAGTAAAACGCTCTACTCATTAATTACTTTATTTTATGTTATTAGAATAATAAAAGGAATAAAAGGAAAAAGAGGAAAAAGGAATTATTTTGGAGAAACACATCGTGCAATTGAGAATAGGAAAAGGAAGGAGGAAAGCGATTCGTGTGGTCGAAGAACCCAAGGTAAGGGTGATTTCGATTAATTATTATGTATTATCGATTTTGAATTCGACCGTATGGATCATAGCATGTTAGGAAATCTCAGTTTAGGAATTTATAGGTTTCCATAGATGTATACCTATTTGTGTCGGATTGTAGGTCGGAAACCATTAATGTGTCGGATAACTAATAGAACGATGAAATAATGTTTATCGATGTTATAATGGTGTAAAATGGATGTATTTTAGTGTTCCTTATGTTGCAATTCGTATGGGAATGTTTGGAATTGATTTGGAATGGGTAAATGCTGTCAAAATAGCAGATTTTCATTCTGCAGGTCGTGGGAACCGGTTCCCAGTGGGAAGGAACCGAGTTCCCAGTGTAAACTTTCAAAAATTGGCAATTTTGTACGTAGGAACCTGTTCCTAGTGGGGTAGGAACCGGGTTCCCATACATTTTTCCAGGGGGCATGTTTTCAGACTTCGCAGGAATCGGTTCCCGCATATGGAGGAACCGGGTTCCACTGAAACTTTTTGAAAAATTCTAAAACTTTGAAAATTCATAACTTTCAAACCGTAAGTCCGTTTTGAGCGCCGTTTTGGACGTTGTTTCTTAAATTTAATGCTCTATCTTATAAAATGAAAAGATTTCCTAAAACTTGAAATTATTTTGAAAATGAGTCGAATTTCGAAATAAGTGATTATTTATTCGAGGTGTGTTTGGTGTATAAGAGGTAGTGTACGTGACATTGAGATATCTGAATGGTGTGAATGAAAGGCATGTTTATCTTGGTGATTATGTGCATGATTTGTTGAGAATATCATGTTTGAGATTTGGTTCGATTATGATAATTTGGTGTATTTCATAGGCGATTTGATGTTGCATCTTTGGTGATGTGCGTGCATATGCATTTTGGTGAAGTTAATTCCCATTGTGTGGAATTTGACTTGTATTGCCGTTAACCGATACCGGTGATGATGGGTGGTTAGGCTGGATTCGTGTCCGGTGTTTATGGACGAATCGATGGTTCTTATGTCCGGTTGATGATGGATCGGTGTTGGGTAACTTGGTCGCGTGTTGGTACCACATGCATTGAGTGCGCATTGTATTTGCATTGAATTGTAAAATGTAGGATGTCTTCGGTGTTACAATTCTCTTATTGTTTGTGTGCATAATGATTTGTATGGTTGTAGCGTATTGGAATCGAATTATGCTAAAATGGGTGAAATAATATGCTTGTGATATATGTTGATTGAGGAGCTTATAATGCATTGTAATTATGAGAAATCTCACCCTTACTTTAATGATTTCAGATTAAAGTAGCAGCTCGGGAGTTAGTGAGGATGGCTCTAGAGCTAAGATATTTAAGTCCGTGTGTCGTCGTGCTACGATGAGTTGTAACAACTTTGAGGAGCGTTTAGTTGAGGATTTATTCATGTTTGATTGTATTTGGAATTACTTTAGGAATAATTAAGACTTGGTTTATTCCGTTTTGTTTTGATGGTATTATTTCCTTTGTGTAAGACATGGTCTTAACTTAATTGATTATTTTGATGGTGGTTCTCGATGTAGCATAGCTCTGAGTTAATTAGAGTTTTATTTATTTCATAATTGTGGCATCCCTTGATTTCGTGTTGACTACGATTAAATCGATTTTAATATTACCTTAAATAATATATTCGCGGGTATTTTAGAAGGGGTGTTACAATAGTGGTATCGAGCATAGTCGGTCTTGTCTTAGTGTCGTTATCCCTTTAGTATCCGACTAGTGTAAGATAACAACTTGTCGATACTTGTGTCTTGATAGTCTGTTTGTAATGTTCGAGAACAATGGTCGGAAGAGGTAATGGAAGGAGCGATGATGCTATTCTTTGAAGCATTGAATCTTTGGTGGTGTACTCGGAGGGAATTAGCGGGGAGGCTGTGATTGGTGCTAAACGATTGGGGAATTTTCGGAGGAATAATCCTCCATTGTTCAAGGTGCACATGATCCCGAAGGTGCTCGAGAGGTGGTTGAAGGAGATCGAGAGGATCTTCGGGGTAATTGATTGTCTTTGAGGAGTGAGTGAGGTGGTACTCACGTGTTAGAGGAAGGCGGCGATGGTGGGTTGCTACCGGCGAAATGGAAGAAGATGGTATTGCGTTGACTTGGGTGTGTTCGGGAGGGATTTTACGGGTACTTTCACGAAGACATTCCAGTGAAAGAGATTGAGTTTACGGAGCTCAAGCAGGCGACAAGACTGTAAGTGGTATGCTGAAGTTCTTGAGTTGGCAGTATTATGCTCATTACACTAACGATGCGGATGGGGAATTTTCCAAATGTATCAAGTTTGAGAATGGTGCATGATGAGATTAAGCGGTGCTCGGTATCGTGTCCGAAGGTTTTCCGATCACGGTTGTTGTAGTAGGATTTTAGAGGAGGATCTTGCTAGCACTAAGTCGAATGCTCGAGGATATGTTGATAGGAAGGGTAAGCAACAGATGGATCGTGGTAAGCCTTATGATAGGAGTAACTAGAGATCCGGTGGTTGGAAGAAGTCGGGTGGAGGAGATTCTGGTTCTTCCATCAAGTGCTACAAGTGTGGTGAGACAGGACATCGTATGGTGGACTGCAAGAGTAACGATAAGAAGTGTTTCAAGTGTGGGAAGCTCGGCCATGTGGCCAATGATTGCAGAGTGAGAGTGGTGACTTGTTACAACTGTGGTGAGGAGGGTCATACTGAGTCCTCGGTCATAAAGCCGAAGAACAGAGCGGGGGGTAAAGTGTTCGCATTGTACGGTCGGATACTAAGCCGGATGATCGGTTGATTAAAGGTACATGTTTTATTAATGGCATTCCTTTAATTGCGATTATTGATACTGGAGCCACACACTCTTTTATTGCTTTGGCTAAGAGATTGAATCTAGATATTTCTAATATGGATGGAAGTATGGTTATTGACACTCCTGCGTCGGGTTCAGTGACTACTTCATATGTTTGTAGGAATTGTCCTATTGTGATTTTTGGTAGGGGTTTCGGTATGGATCTAGTGTGCCTACCGTTAGAACAACTTGATATCATCCTTGGAATGAACGGTTGGAATTCAACCGAGGTTCATATCAACTATTTTCTTGGCGGTTATTTTTCACGAAGAGGTTGGTGTCGAAGATATGACTATGTCGGTTAAACAAATGAACCTCATTTGTTAAAGATGGTGCGTGGTGTTTATGTTGTGATACGCAATAGAAGAAGAGGAAAGGCAAAGAGTGATGGATTGCGGTGGTGAATGAATTTCAGTATTTTGGGAAGGCGTTAGTGGTGCCACAGAGAGGTAAATTTACTATAGATTTGATTCACAGAACTAGTCGGTGTCGATGGCGCCTTACCGTATGTCGGCATCTGAATTAGTGAGTTAAAAGCGATTAGAGGCTGCTTGAGAAGAAGTTTATTAGTCCTAGTGTTTCGCCGTGGGGAGCTCGGTGTTGTTGGTTAAGAAGAAAGAGGCTCAATGAGATTATGTGTTGATTACAGACAGTTGAATAAAGTGACAATCAAGAATCGGTATCCTTTGCCGAGGATTGATGATTTGATGGATCAAGTAGTTGGAGCTTGTGTATTTAGTAAGATTGATCTGAGATCTGGATATAATCAGATTCGTGTGAAGTCGGAGCATATTCAGAAAACTGCATTTAGAATGAGGTATGGACATTCGGTATTCATTATCTTTGTTTGGAGTTACTAATGCACCTGGTGTTTTCATGGAGTATATGAATAGGATATTTCATCCGTATCTTGATAAGTTTGTGGTGGTGTTCATTGATGATATTTTAATCTACTCGAAGAATGATGAAGAGCATGCAGAACATCTCAGAGTTGTATTGGAATTGTTGAAAGAGAAGAAGCTTTATCGGTTGTCCAAATGTGAATTCTGGTTAAGTGAAGTGAGTTTTCTTGGCCATGTAATTTCCAAGAATGGAATTGATGTGGATCCTACGAAGGTAGAAGCAGTATCTCAGTGGGAAGCGCCAAAGAATGCTTCTGAGATCCGTAGTTTTCTGGGTCTTGCAGGTTATTACAGGAAGTTTATAGAAGGATTTTCCAAACTAGTGTTGTCGTTGACTAAGTTGACCAGGAAGGGTCTGATGTTTGTTTGGGATGTTGAATGTGAGAAAGGATTTCAAGAGCTAAAGTGGAGGTTGACTAGTGCTCGGTCATGATTTTTCGAATCGGCTAAAGTCTTTATTGTGTATTGTGATGCATCATTGATGGGATTAGGTGGTGTGTTGATGCAAGATAAGCAGGTTGTGGCTTATGCTTCAAGATAATTTAAGGTCCATGAGAGGAATTATCCGACTCATGATTTGGAATTGGCAGCTGTTGTATTTGTTTTGAAGTTATGGAGGCATTATTTATATGGTTCTCGATTTGAGGTATTCGGCGATCACAAAAGAGTGAAGTATCTCTTGATCGGAAAGAGCTCAACATGAGAAGAGGAGATGGTTATAATTCCTAAAGGATTATGATTTCGATTTGAATTACCATCTGGAAAGGCAAAGCGTTGTTGCGGATGCTTTTAGTAGGAAGTCCTTGCATATGTCGATGCTGATGGTGCGTGAGTTAGATTTGGTTGAGCATTCGAGATTTAAGTTTGGTATGTGAAACTACTCGAATAGTGTGAAATTGGGTATGTTGAAGGCGACTAGTGGTATTCGGAAGAGATTAGAAATGGATGAAGGATGTTGGTTTAGTAGACAAGTTGACAATGATCAACCAAGGTCGGAGGAGTTCGAATTGATGAGAATGGTGTTATGATTTGGTGATAGGGTATGTGTTGGGATGTTCGAGATTAGGAAGAGTATTTTGGAAGGACATCGTATCGGGTTGAGTATTCATCCGGTGCTACTAAATATACCATGATTTGAAGAAGTTGTTTTGGTGGCCTAGAATGAAAAAGGAAATTCTTGGAGTTTGTGTATGCATGTTTGGTTTTATCGAAATCGAAAATTGAACATACGAAAGCAATCGGGATTGATGGAACCGTTATTTGTTCGAATGGAAATGGGATGGCATTTCTATGGATTTTGTGTACGGTTTGCACGTGAAAATTGTGATTCTATCTGGGTTATTGTTGACCGATGTGAAATCTGCTCATTTTATTCTAATGAGAATGGATTACCCAATGAAGAGGTTGTCCAGATTGTATGTCGAAAAAGATTGTAAGTTTACGGTATTCCTTCTAGTATTGTGTCGGATCGAGATCGGTTTATCTAAGTTACGGGCGGGATTGCAAGCCTTGGGTACTAAGTTACGATTGAGTTCCGCTTTATCATCCACAGACGGATGGTCGAAGACGGAAGAAACGATTCGGTCGTTAGAGCATTTCTTTGAGAAAGCTTGTGTTGGAGAAAGGTGGAGCTTGGGATAGTTATCTACCGATGATTGAGTTTACCTACGACAATAGCTTTCATTCGAGTATTGGTATGGCTCGTTTGAGGCATTGTATGGTAGGAGGTGTCGGACACTTAGTTATGTTGATAGAATCACGGGAGAGTCTTGTGATTGGACGGAAATTGTCCATAGGGTCTTGATTAAGATCAAAATGATTCGGGAAGATGGGAGCTTCTCGAATGGCGAGTTATCATGATAAGAGGAAGAAAGATCTTGAGTTTAGTGAAGGCATGTTTTTATGCGGTTACTCAAGATGGCTGGCATTAGTCGAGCCTTAAAGTCGAAGAGTTGACTCCGCGCTTTATTGGTCCGTTTCAGATTACCAAGAGTTGGGAAGGTAAGCGTGTCGGATTGCTTCTTGTGATCGCACAAATTTCCATGATGTGTTCCATGTATCTCGGTGAGGAAGTACATTACTGATCCGTCTCATGAGATTCGGGTAGATGATATCAGATGCGAGAGAATTTGGGATTGAGGATTACGCGGTAGGATCGGAAGTTGAAGCTTGGTTCGTGGTAAAGAGATAGCATTGAAATACGGTGGCTTGGGGAGGACCAGTGATGAAGATGTCACATAGGCGGAGAGTCGGATGGGACTCATATCGAACTTTTAGCCCCTCTGGTATGTTTTCGGGAAGAAAACTCTTTTTTAGTGGGGGAGGGATTGTGACTTACCCAGTGGTTCGGTTATTAAATAATTATAATTTTTTAATTATTAATTTAATTAGAATTTAATT
>CM038792.1:317532679-317572777 GCA_021764765.1 Vicia sativa | reverse complement strand
ACATGCTAACTTATGACCAATTTGCTTCTTGTCCAAAAGTATATCACTGCTTTATGCAATTATCAACACTCACTCGATCATAAGATGATTGAGAATTTCAAATGGACAAGGTTAATGCGAAACCATGCATCGAACTTTGCTTTGAGTTAAAATCATAAAGCACATCCATTACTATTGATAAAGCTACAGTGTCGATTTCACCAAAATCAAAGCTCGAAGTCATCTTTTGGGCGATTGCGTTTCAGAACATATGAAGACTCATTAGTCACCAATCATGGCATCACTTATCCGAATCGGCACCAAGAAAGTATCCATTATATGATTTAAGGCTCTAGATGATAAGCTAAAACATTAGTATGACAAATTTACAATGCATCGATGATATTTTCGTCTTCGAGCATCTAAGACTTCATCTAAAATCGAACCAACTTTTTGGCTGGATGAGTTGTCTAATGAGTATCCATATCGAAGCGACACCTCAAATTCCATTATATGTAATGTTGGGGAAGGAAATACTATTGACCCATAATAAGTTCACAATTAGCAAACTATAAAAAAGGAATTATATAACTAATTTAAAATATATATTCTTTGATAATTAGTTTTGTTATTTGATCTGATTTTATTGTACAGAATAGCGAAATACATATTTCATTACGATCAAAGATAAAATATCCGGACAAGAAAACTTATCCATAAGTTCAATAGCATATAGATACAACAAGTGTTGTACAAAATTTAAAATTTTTTAATGAGTTCGAACTCAATATTTTTTTTTAAATATAAGAAAATGGTTGAAATCAAAAATAAAGATTTCCAAAATTAGTAAAATGAAAAAAATAATCCAAGTTTAAAAGTGTGAGTCATCCATATATTTAGTCAAATGACCATTGATCCAATTCCATTTTATTTTTTCAGAATTCTAAATGTCAAAAGTATATTTAAAACATTTAAAACAAGAATCAAGAAATAAAAAGAAAAAGTCTAATAAAAAAGTACTAGCAAATCAAGAAATATATAATTATGAAAAATAAAAATCAAGAAAAGAAAGCAGAAAATTTGAAAATACTTAAAGAGCGGAAATAATTTAATACAAAAATAAGCTCTTTGAAAGTCAAGCATAAATGAATCTATCTTGATGTTTTAAGTCAATTAAAACAATATAAAATTATAAAATCATAAAATAAAAGTAAAAAGCCCAAAAATATGGACCATTAGATCACGCTCAAGACGCGATTAGTAAGCTCAATCCAATTGATCACTTGATCGTGATTGAGATGGACTTGATCATAAGACCACACCTTGGTTATCACATCGGATTGACAAATTCAAAAACTAAAAAAGAAAAAAAAATATAACGAAATTGGATTTGAATGGATTTTGACTCACTTCTAGTAATTACCTAAAGGATCCAAGTGGCTCCGGAGATCGCGTCACAGAATGACCATTATCCCCCGATCAAGAAACATTTAAAAACATCAAATAAAAAGAAAAATCATAAAATAAATCAAAAATAAAATTATGAAAAATAAAAATCGAAAGAGAAAATTTGAAAATACTTTGGGAATTTTTTCATAACTTTGAGTCAAAATGAATCTTCTATGATTTTTGAAGTTTAAAACATTAAAAATATAAAATCATAAAATAAAATAAAAAGCCAAAAATATGGACCATTAGATAAAACGCGCCTTCCAGACCTCCTTGGTTATCACCGGATACATACAAAAAAAATAAACTGGATTGATGTTGACTCATTAAGACTGCACAAGAAGACGTTATCCCTGATCAAGTTTTAAAATATACATGGCTTATCATTGCTTGAAGTGGTATCTGATTCGCTCTCTCTTCAAGACGATGTCAACCACATGCTCGCGAAAATTTTATTTAATCGAGTGAAGAGAAAATTGAAGAAAACCAATAATAATGAGCTTTTATTTTCGTAAATACAGAGTCAATTTTAAATGAAAATGCAAACGGTGAAGATCACAAGGATCGTGGAGACGGGGAGAATGCAATAGATTTGAAGAAGATTTGGTCACGAATCCCACCAATTAAGTTCACTTTTAAAACTCAAACTTGACTTGGTTAGCACGATTTAGGAAGATTCAAGGCACGATTCTTGTTCTGCTATTCATCTGTGTTTAGGGAATTAGAATGAGTGGTTAATTTCGTCGGAAGTGGTCTAATTATGAATTCAAAGTTGCATAAAATCTAGTGTGAGGAAGTTTCGAGGTTTTTGGCTATCAAAGCTTGAGGAAACGAGTGAGGAAATGATCCTCATTTATAAAGAGTGAATGGTGATGAAAATGAGAAGGAATTATGGTGAATCATGCAAACCAAGTCACCTGCAAAGGAGAATGTGGACTTGACATGATCAAAACTCACCAAATCATGTGTTTCAACCTCTAATCCAACTTAGCAACTGTTAATCATGTTTAAGTCAAAGAGCGCCTAATTTGGTATTAGTCACATTATGGAAAATCCGACTTCAAGCAAAGTTCACCACGATGCCTCTTTGCACCATGGTTCTCTATCACTCAAGGACCCTTACGGTGTCATCTTGGATTCTTTGAAAGATGAGTGTTCACGTGAAATGTGAAGAACGAGGAATCGAATTGAATTCGAATCTCCTCCTCAAAATGATTTACTCTTTATGTTTTTGTTAAAAGATGCCGCAGCACCAAGCTTTATTGTTTCCAAACGAGAAAGGAAAGGCATAGGGAAAGTCAAATATTCTAAATTGATATGCAATGCGATTAGTGTGAGCTAAACGCAACACATGGGGAGATTCAAGATTCGAGGGTTGGTTACATAAAGGGAAGGTATTAGAACCCTATATATCTATAGTATTCTATAGGAACCTAAGTTTGTTATTATGATTATGCTAGCAAAGATCATCGATCCTCACATTACATATCCCTGTAGGGAATTAGCATCCTCAGAGCTCGATCTAAGGGAACTAAGGTTTGTTTGAGGGAGAGAGAAATATGCTCGCCAAGGATGAGACCTCAGGCTCACATATTCTCAAAAGAGTTTAAGAAAGTCGAGCAATCATAGTTCCCACTTATGTGGTAGTGGAAGCAAAGATTTTAGAGACAACGACAAGTGTCATCTTAATGAAAAATGTATCCAATCTATTTCATCACATACATTTTTGAAAATTTATTGTTTGAATCTTTCATGGTAAGCATTGGGTGTTTTGTTGAGTGTACAAGCGCTACCACTTACATTAAGAAAGATGTTTGAAAAACGTTAAACTGGCTACAGGGCATCATGCTTTATTTGAGTTTATAAGCGTTACCACTTACAAGTTAATAAATATGTTTTATTTGAAAAAGTGTTTGATTTGAAAAATGTTTAATTTGTACGTGATGCTATAGATGAGATACTTCTTCCATAGAGATGATTCATGTCTAATCTCTTAGGAGAAATGTTTGTTATTATTTGGGGGATGCTTTTAAGAAGCCTGTGGATCCTTGTATTGTAAGCCCAAGAGGAGGCTATCAGAGAGAAATCGAACTTTGTATTATGAGCCCAGAGGATGCTTTCGGAGGGACATCGAGGATCCTTGTATGAAGCCCAAGAGGAGGATATATGGTATGGCCTGGTTTGGCTTTTAAGAGTGATTTCACCGGAAACCATATTCTTAGGGTTGCATCCTCACGGCTGAGACTCTTTATATTGAAGCCCAATAGGAGGCTGTTAGAGATTTCCAGGTCTCTTTCTTGTATGATGCCCAAGAGAAGGCAAAACTCAACGAGGGAGTTCTTTTGTACCAACCCCAATAGGAGGCTAACTCAACGGGGGAGTTCTTATGTACGAATACCAAGAGGAGGCTAACTCAACAAGTGAGTTCTTTTATACGAAGCCCAAGAGGAGGCTATGTGGAACCTAGTTGTTATACTAGTTGTATTGAAAATAAATAAATATGAACAAGTATATATATGACAAAGTGTGTGTGTGCATTCATTAGAGTTTATGAAGGAAATATATAAACAAGTGTATAAAACAAGCAATTAAAGCTAGTGAACCTGGATATATACAAAAGAGTTTATGACGAAAATATATAAACAAGTGTTTAAAACAAGCGGATAAGCTAGCGATACTTGGATATATACAAAGGAGTTGGGACTTACACCTTAAGGGAGGCTCACTGGTTTAAGAGCAGTTTCACCGGGAATAATGCTCCTCTTAATACCAGTGGAATTGGTGTATAAACAAGCGGATAAAACTAGCAAACGATACTAGTTTACTTGAGTATTTGCAAAAAAGATGAATATGTACAAGGAATTGAATATGTAAATAAAAGGATGCATATGTTCAAGGAAATAAAATATGTACATAGGAGGGTTGTGACTTACACCGTGAGGGAGGCCCATGATCAACTTGATTTTGAGTTCGAATGATTTTCGAGGAAAAAACCTAGTTCAGTTTGTATTTTCAAAGATTAATCGAATCGATCATGGAAAAGAAGTGTGTAAGTTAATTAAAAAATTTTGAAAGTTTTGAAAAGGTTTGAAAAGTGAAATTTATTCACAAGAGGTTTTGAAAAAAGATTAGGTTTGAAAAATCAAGAGGAAAACATTTTTGAAAGTATTTAAAAACACTTAAAAACGCCTATTTTAACCTAATAAAAATATATCAAAAGAAAATATTATTTTTTGCATTTTGACAAGATTACAAAATAGGTATATTAAATGACAAGTGTGCAAAAAATCTCAAAATGAGGAGTTTTGATTGATTTTGCAAATGTTTAAGTTTGATAAAAATATAAAGAAAACAAGTGATAAAAATTTGATTTTGGTCCCAGGAGTGTTGAACTCATGACCTTAGGCTTGGAAGTGAAAATATTTACCACTAAGCCATGTGTGTGGCTTGTCATTTAATCACCTTGAATTAATTATATTTGAAAACAAGTTTGTGAAAATGGTGGAAAATAGTTGAAAAGAGTGAAAAGTAAAAGGTCTCAGGGGGATTCGAACCTTGGACCTTAGGCATGGCAAGACATGAGAAGCGCGTTGGCTGCCACTGGGGTGGCTGTTTCATCCGTTTATTTATCAACAACGAATAAATATATATTCAACTAAAAAATTTGAATTTTGGAAATCAGAAAAAATGCGCCAAGCACATCATCTTCTTCCTCAAACCATTGATTCCTAACTTCTTCATTTCTCAATGAAATTGAATGATTCAAACATCAAACTTGATCGAAATTTGACCAGGAACACGATGGTGACAATTAATTTTAAGCATATGATGACTGAATCTGAAACTCGGATGAACCCTAGTTTTGAAAATTGATTGTGAAATCGTGTAAGTGCAACAATTCAAGTAATTGATTGAGGGTTTATGATCCTTATACATACAGAAACATGATGGCCAAACAATATTGAACTAGAATCCAAGAATCATAGTAGTTCAAAGTTCGAGCACTTACCTCTTCAAGTGAGAATCGATTCTTAAAAGGAGGTGTTACAAAGATTATTTGATGATCCGATAGCTTCCTGACCTTCAAGGCACGGTTGACGGTTAAGTTTGCTTGAGATGGCTCGAACATGCTGCCCGAGTCCAACTAAAGTAGCTTGAAGTGTGATTCGATTCGATGTTGGAGTTGTTACATATTTGATCTATGTTGGATCACTTCTATGAAGTGTATGGATGATGTTGAAGTGAAAGATGGAAGTTTGCACGAGTGGATTTTGATTTTACAATTTAAGGCTCAAACTTGCATGTATGGAGTTTTTGTGAGGAAATGACTTTGGTTGTTTTAGGATGGTTTAAAGGTTCTAACAACTTAATAATGATGTTTAGAAGTGTTTGAAGCAATGAATTGCTTAGAACTTACAAGGATTGAAAATTGAATTCTTACATTTTGAAAACATAGAAACTTGCAAATGAAGAAAGAAGTGAGAAAACAAGTTTATGATTGTTTGGTGTGATTTAAGTGAGAAAATACTCCTATTTATAGGCCAAGATGTTTGGAAATCAAGGCAAGATAGGATTGAATGAGTTTTCAACTTGGAGCTTAAGAGGTAAGAAACGAATTCACATTAAATGCACATGGTTAATTTCTAAACCATGGTTAAAACTCAAGTGTTTATATCCTAACTTCAATCATTGGCCTTGTATATTTTTGAGTGAAAACCTATTCTTTGGTCATGTGAGAAGGCTTCTAGAAAAGGATGTTGGCAAAATGACTTAAAATCTTGAAAAATGACCTATAATTTAAGCTTATGGACCTATAAGTTCTAATTTAGGCATAATACACTCTAAAGTTAAAATATCATGATCAAGACTTTGACTCAAGGCAATTAACAAACTTTGAGAAGGTATAATAACAATGCCTCACAAATACTTAAGTTTTAGATGCTCAAAGTTCCTAACATGATTGCATGACACACACATTTGATTTCACTAAGTTTCAAATCAAAAATTGCATTTTTCTTACTGTGCAATCGATTTGCACAAAGGTGCAATCGATTGCATACTGAATGAAATTGTTAAAAATACTTCTGTTTGAGGGTGCAATCGATTTGCACAATGGTGCAATCGATTGCATGCTAAAAAATTTTCACTTTTTAACTAGGTGCAATCGATTTGCACAATGGCGCAATCAATTTCTCACTGTAAGTTTTTGAAAAATCATTCTGTTAGAGCCCGTGCAATCGATTTGCCTAAAGGTGCAATTGATTGCACCCTGTACGTTTTTGAAAAATCAGAATTCATGCATGCACCATTTCATGCACCCTTTCACTAAAAATTTGTCTCTAATCTTGGCACTTGTTCATGATTAAAATGAAGAGACTTATTATATTTTTAAAAGGTGCCATGAACATATAAATACTCAAAATTTCAAATTCATTTCTTACCTCTTCCAATCAAAATTCGTTCAAATTTCAAATATTCAGATTCAAGTGTTCATACTTTCATACAAGTTTTTCTGCATACTTTCACATTACATAAACAATAAAATCTTGAGCAATATATATCTCTAATTCATTGTGAATTATTTCTATTGGAAGGGAAGATCAAGTATATTGATAAATCACTCAAAGTGATATTGTTCTATAATCTTACAAACTAAAAAAATCCTGTAAAAATCATACATTCTTATTGTATTCTTGCTGTCCAGGATTGTTTGAAGCAAGTTGTGCATTGAAGAGGATTGTTCTTATTGGACTTAGTGTTGTTAGAACTTAAAGGTGTTAAGAGCCTTTGGTCTCCCTATAGGTTAGATAGTAGGCTTCACCGTTGGTGTGAATAGGCTGTACAATCATTCTAACTATAGTGAAATCTCTTGCATGTTGTAAGGGGACTGGAGTACTCTCGATCTGTGAGGGGAACCAGGATAGATCCTTGTGTTCTTTACTTTTCAGCATTTACCACTTTCATAAACATCTTAACCAGAAAAGAAAGAATCCTCACACACCTTCATTCACCAAACCTAAAATATTGCATCAAGTATTCATAAAAAACTGATAAATTTTTAAACACCTAGTTCACCCCCCTCTTAGGCGCATTTCATACTTACAAGGAAGTAAAGGAAGGTTTAGTCGAATTAATACTTAATAGTGAACTTTATCCTTGGCTTGGAAACCCCCAAACGTAGGTTGGTTAGAACCGAACTGGGTTAACAACTCTCTGTGTTCTTATTGTTTTCTGCATTGTTTTACTTTGTTCTATTTAGCTCTTTTCAAAGTAGATATAATTGTCGTGACGTTACCTTCTTACTCTGTCTCTGGGTGATATATAGGGAAGATACTTTCTGGTAATATGGACAAGGAGGCAAGATATTTGAATATACCACCAATCCTGGATGGTTCTAACTATGATCTATGGAAGCCTCGTATGGTAGGATATGTAAAGTCCTTAGACAATAGGGCTTGGAAGGCTATTCTGAAAGGATGGACACATCCTGTGATTATTGGAGTTGATAATCAACCTACTGGTGAGCTGAAACTTGAAGAAAATTATTCAAAGGAAGATGATGAACTAGCTCTTGCTAATTCAAAGGCATTGAATGCTATATTCAGTGGATTTGACAGGAACATATTCAGACTAATAAATACATGTGAAGTAGCCAAGGATGCTTGGGAGATACTCAAGACTAATCATGAAGGGACCTCCAAGGTTAAAATGTCAAAACTACAGCTACTCACATCTAAATTTGAGAACCTGAGAATGAAGGAAGAGGAAAGCATTCAATAATTTCATATGGATATTCTTGAAATAGCCGATGCTTGCAGTGCCTTGGGTGAGAAGACTCCATAAGAGGAGCTGGTAAGGAAGATGATCAGATCTCTCCCTAAGAGTTTTGATATGAAAGTAACAGCTATTGAAGAAGCTCAGGAAATCAAAAACATGAAAGTGGATGAACTTGTGGATTCACTCCAAACATTTGAGCTGAGTATTAATGAGAGGTATGAGACTAAGCCCAAAAGCATAACATTAAAGTCCAACACTGAAGAGAAAAGTGAGGAATATGATCTGAGTAATGAGGAAGGATTGTCAAATACCATAGTCATGCTAGGAAGACAGTTCAATAAAGTTCTGAAAAGAATGAATGGTAGCTCAAGAAAAAATGTCCGGAACATCCCATATGACATCAGTAGAACAAGTAATTCTTGGAAGAGAGTAGAAGCTGGGGAAGGACATACTCAAGGTAGAGAGCTAAGGTGTTATGAATGTGGAGGCTTTGGGCACATCATATGGGACTGTCCAAACTATCTCAAAAGACAAGACAAAGGATTGAATGTGCTATGGTCAGATGAAGACTCTGAGAGTGAAGAGAATGGAGAATCAGCCAAACATGTAACAGCTCTGACTAGTACATATATTTATGATGAAGACTCAAGTGATGAAGAATTGACATTTGAAGAATTGGCTGCTACATATAAGGAACTGTGCATCAAAAGTGTTGAAGTAGTTCAGGAGAACGAGAAGCAGAAGAAGCTCATAATAAAACTGTAAGACATAAAGAAGAAGCATCTTGAGATGATTAAGAAGCTAGAAAGTGAAGTAACTGTCCTAAAGGGTGACCTTGATCAGATGAAAAAATCTATCAAGATTCTAAACAGTGGATCCGAGACACTAGACAAGATACTTCGAGATGGAAGAGTAGCAGAAGACATGAATGGTCTAGGGTACAATGGTACCAACGAATCTTGTTCAGAATCTACTCAAATTCAGGCAGAATCTAATTTGTCGAATCAGATGTTCCAACATCACAGAAAAAACAAATACAAACAGCCTAACAAAAGACATCAACACCGGAGATGTCATTATTATGGAAGATATGGTGACATAAAGACATTTTGTATCAAGCTGTATGGTTATCCCAACTCTACACATCATTTAAATGTGACTCAAGCTAAACCTAGGAAAAAGTGGATTCCCAAAGCAATTGTATAATGTTTCTTTCCTCACACCGCTCTACAAAGGAAAACCACAAAAGACTGGTATTTTGACAGTGGATGCTCAAGGCATATGATAGGAGGTCAAAACTTATTGGTCAATTTTCAAGATCATCCAACTAGTTATGTCACTTTGGAGATGGAATGAAGGGTGAAATCCAGGGAATTGGGAAGATACAGAGTACAAAGATCCCTAACATTGAAGGCGTATTACTTGTCAAAGGGTTGACCTCCAACTTAATCAACATCACTCAATTGTGTGATCAAGGATTCAATGTGAACTTCACAAAAGCTGAATGTATCATTACTAACAATAGAAGTGAAGTTATTATGAAGGGAATAAGGAACAAAGACAATTGTTATTTATGGGTCCCTCTAGATGCAACTCTCACTACCTGTGTAAAGGTCAAACAAATTTAAGGTAGGAATGTTTAGAAAGAAAAGAAGAGTTTGAGTTCAACTGATCTAAATTTCCCAATAAATGTCATGACATCACTTAACTCTTCTAAAGTAAATGACCAATCTGCTGAAAGAGGAACTGTGAATCTGGTCCGGAAATTCTCTGAACTAAAGTTGGTAAATACTTATTCAAGAGGATGGGATGTATTTGAATGCTCAAGAAAGGAACAAGGGGTCTGGTTGCTAAAGAAGTTATAGCAATTAAAAGCACGTGGGAACTTCACTAAGGGGCTAAACGTTTTTAGATATCACACAAAGATATTACATCATAAGGCGCCACATATAAAAGGCCTACCCAAGTTCAAATTCTTCACAGTTCCCCCACATGCTATACTTCTTCAGAAAATCACAAAATCTTCACCCTCAAAAACAATCTTGAACACCTCACCATCAAGATGTCTCAACATACTACAGGACCAAGCAACATCAAAGACAATATACCAAGTGAAGAAGCCATAAACATTGTTCCTATTTCAATGATCCCATGCTCGGATGCAAGACCTAAAAGGCTTCGCACCCGCCATGCAAGACGACCAACGGAAACCTTTGCTCCAGTTGAATGTAATGTATCTAAAACACCTATTGATGTTGAAGTTGATCAAGATAGAGGATATGTAGACAAAGACATAAGGAGAATGGTTGCTGATACCCTAAAAGTAGGTTTACCTGTTGAAGGGATCACAATCCCTCTTGCCCAAATGCATGGTGAAGTTTCTCCAGAAGAGCGTACTGAATCATCCATAAGAGAAGAAGAGACTCCCCAAGAGAACCTTGAGAATGAAACAGTTCTTGAGTTGTGTTGGAACATCACCATTGAAGAACACCTCTCAAGATAAGCAGGTAGATTCAACTGGTAAAGGGATTGAGAAAGATGTAACTGAGGCTGTTATTGATGTTGATACCTTGTCTAATAATGAGCTGATCATTAATGTTAACCCTGGGATTGCCAAGAGATTGAAAACAAGAAAGGGAAAGGTTGTTGCTTCCAGTACTCCATCCAAACCTGTCACGAAGAAGGTTATGTATGGTCGTCCTAAAGGATGCAGCAAAGCTACTCCATCATCCAGCAAGAGGAAAATTAGATCAGAATCTGATTCTGATTATGATGTCGAGAATGATGTCCCAGACATTTCTCCAATGAAGAAATCCATAGTCTAGAGGTCTACTGATAATGTCCCTGATGCTCCTACTAACAACATCTCATTCCATTCTATCAAGTTTGCTGTAAGATGGAAATATATTTATCAGAGGAGACTGGCCTTAGAGGGGGAGCTAGGAAAAGAAGCCTTGGCATGCAAGGAAGTTATGAAACTAATCTCTGAAGCAAGGCTGATGAAGACAGTGATAAAGCTGCCAAAGTGCCATGAAATCCTGGGCAAGGAATTCATAGTTAACATCCCTGAAGACTGTGATGACAAGAAATATCAAGAATTTCAGAAGGTGTTTGTCAAAGGAAAGTGTGTAAAGTGCTCACCTGCCATCACCAATCAGTATCTAGGAAGAAGTGAGAAGGAAGAGGGTGAGCTTAACGTCACTGATAACAAACTATGCAGGACTATCACTGCAAATCAAGTCAAGACCTAGCCTATGAAGGAGAAGTTATTGTTGGAAAACTAAGTGTGAAATATGCTATTCTACATAGAATAGGTTCATCAAACTGGGTGCCAACAAATCACACCTCAACTATCTCAGTAGGATTGGGAAATTTCATTTATGCAGTTGTAATGAAGATACCATTTGACTATGGTACTTATATTTATGCTTAGACCCTTAAGCATGATGACACTTGTGCCACAAGGCTTCCTATAGCTTTCCCCACTCTCATAAGTGGAATAGTGCTTCATCAACATCCTGGAATTCTGTCAACAACGTTGGATGCTGAATGTAAAAGAGCAACCCCTCTGTCCTTACATCAGAAGCCATTTGCTGGAGCACATGTCCCAGACATTGTCTCAACATCTGTTGGTGCTGAATAGAAAATAGAAAACAAAGGGGACGTGATTGCTGAACTTACTGCAACTTGCAGAGAACTGGATGAGGTCATACGAATTAGCACAACAATGAAGCTAAAACTTGAAGAGACCATCCTAGCCTTGAAGAATAATGATGTGGCAAGTGCTACTGAAGAGGAACTGGAAGAAGAAGAAAGCAGCTCAACAACTCAAAGCTCTTCTGAAGATGGCACATGAGAAGAAGGAAGTGGAGAAATTGGAGAGTCTACAAATTCTGCAGAACAATGATTGTGCTTGAAGATGTTGATTGTGTTTCCATCTGTCATTTATTTATCCCCTCTATTATGTAATTTTAGCACTTAAGTGCATAACATCTGGCTTAGTTTTGGGCTGTACTTAACAATAGATATTAGTGACTTAGTTGAATCTAGTATTTATTTTTGTCATTCTCCATGATTTTTTCTTAGTGGTTTGGCCAATTATGGCTAAAAAGGGGGAGAATGTGTGTGCTTTGAGGGAGAGAAGCTGTGAATTGTTGCAGTTGTGAGCGTTTATGAGTGTTTATGAGTGTGTTGTGTTTATATTCCTTTGTCATTCCACTTTGGTGCAGCTGATGTGATGACTATGCTGAGGGGAGCTGTTGCTATGTGTTAGTTGTGTTTTTCCTGCTGATGTGTCAATTGTGAATTGTGTGCTTCTTGTGCTGAGAAGAAGTAGATGTGTTAATTTTTGATTATGTATCACTGAAGATACTATGTGTTTCCACAAAGAGGAGAGGTTGCTGTGCAGGGGGAGAAAATTTTAGTTGTCAATTGTGCATCTATGTGTGGTATGTGCAGGGGAGTAAAATGTTGCATCTGTGAATGTTCTAACTGATGTTTGAACATCTATGTTATATATCCACTTCTATCTATGTTTTGATTGTGATGCTGCTTTTACTGCGCAAGTTTAATATGTGTGCTTAAATGCTTATGTTAATTGTGATGTTGCTTTTAATTGTATGGCTTGCACCCCACATAATGTTTTAGCCAAAATTTTCCAAAGGGGAGTTTGTTAGTTCTATGGATTGGCATCAATTTTTTGGTAAAACATTCTACTCAGAAAATGCCTTGAAATTTACTGAAGATGCAGATGTCACAACAGATGTCCTGGCATGTGAAACTGACAAAAGTGCATAATTTTTAGGAAGTCAGTTTATTTGTTATTTGTATGTTTTACTAAGGAAGCTTGAGAACGCCTTCAACAATATATTTGGAGATTTAATATACTGCTTTCAAGGAGAGAAGACAGGAGGCACTGAAGACTTACGAGTAAAGCAACCCTAGTTGCTGTTACTCTATTTAAGGGCTGCAAACGTTATTTTGCAGCTTGGCCGTTCTAGATTTAGAAGTCTAGTTTTTAGTTATTGGTTGTTCATTCTCTTGGTTGTTAATTCTTCACTATGAGCCTCTCGAGTATTTCTACTTGAGTAGGATGACTTTTGAGTTGTAAGTTTTCAATCACCATAAGCTTTGACGCGAGTGTGATTGTGTGTCTTTGAAGAGTGTCTTCAGTTTTTAGTTTTGTTGAGTGTCACAGTATGTGATACTGAGGGAGTGAGTGAAAGTTCTCATATCTAAGTGTGGCATCTTAGGTAGAAGTGTCATTGGGTAGTTTGATTAAGTGAGGAGGTGTAAACAGGGAAGGTTTAGCTCTGAATTAATACTGTTGATAGTGAACTTCATCCCTAGCTTGGAAGCCCCGACACGTAGGTTGGTTAGAACCGAACTGGTTAACAACTCTCTGTGTTCTTATTGTTTCCTGCACTGTTTTACTTTGTTTTGTTTAGTTGTGTTCAAAGAAGATATAAGTGTCGTGACATTACCTTTGACATCTCATATCTAATACTAGAATTTCAAACAACAACAAGATGAAACCTCTATTAAAATATTTGGGTCACAATTGTAATATTACATGTGTTAGGGTCATTATTTTAATTAGTCAAGACTTAAAGGAGTCTAATTAATATAATATTAAGTTTGTGGCTAAACACATAAATGTCATGAAAGGTATGGCTATTGTGTAGATATCGTAAGTCATTATTTAATTTGATGAGGGGCCAAATTAAAATATTGAATACTAAGAAATAACCCTAAAAGTCCCCATTTGTAGACAACGAGAAAATGACTTATCATGAATTCTCTCTTCATCCCCATTAGAGGAGAATAAAGGAGCCATAAGGAACTCTACAAATTGGAAGACCACATACCCGCAAACCTTCAGTGATTCTCAATGACACATATCCGCAAAACCTTCGGTGATTCTCAATGACAAATTCAGGTACGCTTCCGCTTTCATTCTCATAATTGTATTCAGATATGGGTTTAAGGGTTTTATTTAGGGTTTTGTTCTTAATTTCTATATTTATAGAAATTATAAGGTTTATGAACGAAACCTAACAACCTTTAAGGTTTAGTGTCTCAACAACAACAACAACATTAGTGAAACATGATTTCGGTCTTTTATTCTAGCAAGTATCGAACGTTAGAAATTAGACGTCAGTTATTTATTGGCTGAGGTGAAACTTTGTCTTAAAAATAAATATTTGTATTAGTGTATTCTATAGTTTTCCAACATTTTATTATAAACATCAAAACAAGAATATTTTATAATACATATTAATAGAATTAAATGCCGAAAACATAAATTTAAGTAATTAGGTTTGTTATGGTAATTTTAACTAGTACAACTAACACTAAGTTATTATGTTATGATGGATATAAAAACCATACCATTAACTTTTATTTTGTTTGGTTCTTTATATATTTGTGGTATCAAAAATTTATTCGGTCAAATATAGTATTAAGAGCCTAAAAAATTTGAACCATTACTTCTTTTTTTTTCTTTTTCACGCAACAATGTCTTCACTAATCTGATCCATTACTTATTTTACTTAAATTGTTATTCAAGGATTTTAAAATCCATGATCAAACATATTAACCTTTTTTAATGTATTTATTGAATTAAACCTCATTATTGAATCTGATCCATGATCGCAAATTTTTCAAAAGAGCACATCTACATTACTTGAAGATGGTATATATTATTGTCTCAAGCCAATACCTCGTCCAATACCAAGACTATGCCCATGATGCTCATTTGTTCTAATTACTTCTTCTAAAATATCATGGCGTCCATGTGGAATAAAGAAACCCTCAATAGTCTTTTTGACCAACGAGTCCTACAACACAAATAAAAGTTAAATACATATTTGAAATTACCTATAGTTAATAACTTAATATTATTGAAAGAAGAATCTACTTAAAATTTTTAGCAACTAAGCGTGCAACCTTAGATGTGTACTCTCATCTTTTATTTTGTCGAACTATCTTTTGCTTCTCACGGAATGGTGGTGGAGATGGACTACGATTAAGGTTTAATGAAGCATCTCCTAACTCATGTTGTCTTTCTTTTCGTTTTTTACTTATCATTATATCCGCAAGTTTATCATATCCTCTATAAGACAATTTATGCGTATATAGGTTTTTAGCCATATTTTCCTTTCTCTTTTGACTCTTAGCCTATTATAAGCATAGTTGAAATTGTAATTTGTAGTGTTGTGAATCAGATGCCTTAGAAACAAAGTATAAACTTGTTGCTTAATGATCAAGAAACAAACAAGAGTAGAATATACGAGGAACACGAAGAACACAAGGAATTGGTTATTAACTGCTATTCTTTCCTTTATCTTCTAAACAAAATTACAAGTATACAAGAATAACAAATAACCCTCTCACCATAAATTAGGATTTGCAGAATGCAATAATGAAAGACTAGTATGCTATTTAGAATAAACCAAACATACTAAACTAATGGGCTTTTATCACAAATACCCATTACAAGCTAACTTAGGGTACAAGCTAACTTAAACAGTTGGACATAACAAACAGACCCAATTCGAAATACTAACAACCCTAACATTTCGACACCCATATACTAGAACACACTTCGACTACAGTATGTAGGTCTTCGACAATAGCATGTGAATAGACTTCGACAACATGCTCAATCCTATCGAACCAGAAGCTACCATTCAAACCAATAGAGTTCGATCCAATATCTCACAAATCTCCACTTGGAACAAACTCTATTATCAAAGAATGAACTAGCTTTCTTCATGCAGCTTTATCGATTGCATCCGTTGAAAAAACTTGCAACTTGACAATGTCTTGGTGATCATATTAGCAATAATGTGGTCTGTCAAAACCTTCAACACTTGGACTTCTCCACGCTTGATTACTCCTCTTTAAAAATGAAACCTCACAGCAATGTGCTTGGTTTGCTCATGATAAGTTGAATTCTTCGACAAGTGTATTGCACTTTGACTATCACATTTAACAGTGATAACTTTCCCTCGAACTTTCAGCTTCTTAGCAAAACCCTCCTTAACTTTGAAAATCCATTTACAATAGACTAACATGGCTCCAACAGGTTTCTTGATCAATTCCCAAGTGTTGTTATCATGAAGAGATTTCATCTCATCATCCATGTCCTTCAGCCATTGAGTCATATTTCGACTCCTCGTAACTTCCTTATGGTCTCTTGGTTCTTTGTCTAGAATTTCACTTGCAGAGATTAAGGCATAAACTACAAGATCTACATATCTTTAAGGTGATTTGATGACTTTTCTTGTCCTATCTCTTTCCAATAGGTAGTCATCGGCAGTTTCCTCAACTTCATCAACATCTCCTGCTTCATTGACTTTATCTAGGCTATGCAATTCAGCATCAACATTCTCCACCTCAATAGGAATCTTTAACTGTTCCAGCTCTTCGTCAGATATTTCTGCAATTCGACCATCATCATTAGTTTTCTTAAAATCCATTTCAACTTCATGGAAAACTACATCTCAACTGGTGATAATCCTTCTATGACCTAGCTCTAGGCACCATAGCCTATAAGCTTTGACTCCTTCATGGTATCCCATTAACATGCATTTAAGAGCTCTAGGTTCGATCTTGTCTTGTGATAAGTGCTAAAATGTCATTATTTTGTGTATATAACTTATGGCACTTTTGTTGATATTTAGTTGAATAATTCCCGACTTTGTTTGTAAATGCGTTTAGTTTGTATATAATCGAGTTTTTGATTCATTTGTGTATCGTCTGATAGTTTTATGTCTTTTGTAGGTATTTGTTGCGTGTTGGAGCATCGAGGAATGAAGTGTCGAAGACATGGCTCTGAAGACGCAGTTTTGATGAATAAAAAACCAGTTTTGCTCAAGAAAGGGCGCTTAGCGCGGTCAACCCGCTAAGCACGAGTTTACTCAGCATTTTTTGGAGCGCGTTGAGTGCTTTGTTACTGTTTCTGCAAAGACTTATTTTAGAGGTCGCTGAGCGGGATGAGGCCGCTGAGCGGCATTTGGCCTTTACTTGTAAATATCTCAGAATAATGAAGCCACCACTACCGAAAGGACTCTGAGATTTGTTTTATAACTTCATTTTCATCCATTATTATGTAATGGTTTTGGGGAAGTTTTTGCTCCCAAATTCCATCACTATACTTGTATGATATATTAGCTTAAAAAACAACATTAGGGCTTGGTTATGGATGATTGAAGGTGTATTTCTCTTCGATTGGCTCTGACAAACTGGTACATCTATGATATATCTCTTCTCCTCTCTATATATTTCTCTATTTGTTGGGTTTTATATGTATATTCACTCTTAACTCATGTATATTTGTCGTCCATGGCGTTGTATAAAGTTTGCGTTACGAATCTGTGTTGGTGATTGTCTTAGGTTTTTACCTTGTGTTAGGGATTTAAGTTGTGATACACATATACTGCTTATAAACTTACCTAGGATGATTATCTGTTAGTTTTTGAATTCTAGAAATAGGTTTAGAGCTGATGTTCATTTAGAGTATCTGATCTTAATGCCTATGGGTTATGAGTATCGGGCTAGACATAGTCGATATGAGTGACACGGTTAAATTCTCAATTTGGGTTAGAAATTACTTAGGTTGTGAGAGATATGTGATGACATAGATGAGTATCGTAAGTTGAGTATAACTGGACGATAGGTTTAACTTTATAACGGGCAGTGTTCATTCGTTCCAAATAAGTTGTCTATCCTTTTTATACTTTTGTTGCATATATTTTTTGTTTATAACTTTTCTTTACAACCCATTTAACCCCAAACTCATTAGAGAACGAATTATCGAACGGCGAATCAATAACCAATCTCTGTGGACACGATACGAGATAACCTATATATCACCCGGTAAAAATAAATACTTTACTTTTTGCTTGCCGCTTAATAACCGCAGCAACAAAATGGCGCCGTTGTCGGGGATTGGTTTTATTGATTTTGCTTCGCGATAATTCCTTTGTTTTTGAGTTTTGTAATTAATGCATATGTTGTATAGGATTTATATATCAATTTGTATATTTTTACTTGTACATGTTGTGTTTACTTTCCATACTTTTGTGTAGCGGAAAAAAACTGCGAGTGTAAGTCATTGAATTGACTTAACTCAAAAAATAACAAAAGATTTGCCACCACACTTTTATTTCATCCAAAGGACTAGGAAAAAGAGCGAATAAAATCCTAAAAAAAAAATCTGAGATCAGGGACTGGGGGTTAGTTATGCAAAGGAAATGTGTTAGGCACACAGAGCATCTACGGTACTCCGTAGGAAGCTTTTTTGAAAATTTGTATATGTGTGCTAAAAAAAGAGTATATGTACAAAATGGATGGTCGGGGGAGAAAAGAAGTATTTTTTTAATTGTTTTTGGTTTGGTAGAACTTCCAATGAGTTCTAGGCCTACATACCAACAATGTGCAATATTGAAATCAAAACCCAATGTAGTTCGGGTAGAAAAAAGACTAAAGTTGTGTGTTGGTTGATTTTAAGAAAATGGTTTGTTAGAAGAAAGTCACAAAAGGGTAAAAAAAATTGAATGAGGTTAGGTATTTTTTAGTCTAAACAAAATAAAAGTCAAAGTATTATTAAATGAGTGGAAAGTTTATTAAGAAAAAGAAGTTTGAAAAATGCATGGACCTAAATCCAAGTTTTTTTACGAAAGTGGTTTGAGTTTTGAAAACAAGAATCCTTTGAAAGAGAGAGGGAAGATTTTAAAAGTTAAAGAATATGGGAGGAGATGAAGAGGCTAACCTAAGTGCATAAGTAAAAGATAAGGGTAAAGAAATATTTTAACCGGGTGAAAAAGCTAGCACTTGACATCAAGAGCCAATACCATATCGCATCCTTTGGATTACCAAATAAGCAACAAATAACCAGACAAAAACCAAGCTTCAGATAAATCAATGCCTTAGATGGATTTCACGTCTCAAGAAAAGAAACGGGCAGAGTAACGACTGTATTTGGAGGAAATCCACTCTTAATCGAGTAAAACGGAATAACCTGCAAACAAAGATAATAACCACGCAAGACAGAATAACACCAAGGGCACAAAAATCTCCAAGCTTAGGTAAGGGTTCTAATCCTAAGTCCAAAAGTCAAACTCCGAGCATAAGGATAGTAACCAAGTCCAAATAAAAGTTTTTTATGTTTAAGTTCAATTATAATGTATCTTGGAAAAAAAGAAAAAATAAAGCTCAAGTGAGCAAATTCAAAATAACAAGAAAATAAAATGCTCAAATGAGCAAAGATAAAAAAAGACATGAAATGTAAATGCTAAAATTAAAGGGCATAAAGTAAAGAGCGAAAAAATAAAAGTAGAAAGTAAAGTGCATAAAATAAAATACAATTAATAAAGGTTAGCAAGATGATCATCTTGAAACTTGTCAAGTATATCATCGAATTGTTAGTCGTCATCAAGGTGACCATCTTGAAACTTGCGCATGAAGACTTTCCAGAAGTTTGATTAAAATCAATGGGACCACACGATAATTTTCAATTGCTTTTTGTCAAGTATATCACCGGGTTTTGAATTATCACATCACTTGATCAAAGATGATTGAGAATTTCAAATGGACAAGGTTAATGGAAACTTGCCAGAAGCTTGATTAAAAATCATAAGCGACCACACGACAAGCGCCACAGGTGTTGAACCAAAATCAAAGCTCAAGTCATCTTTTGGGGATTATGTTTGAACATTGAAGCTCATGTCACCAATTGATCACTTTTCCGAATCGGCAGAAAAGAAAAGAATAAGATGGAGATGAAGAAACAAGTTACAAATTTACAATGCATCAGATGAATTTCTTCGGTCTAACTTCATCAAAATCAACCAACTTTCTTGGTGGATTTGGTCAAGAGACCTATCAACACCCAAATTCCATTGATGTTGAGGAAATCTATGACTCCAAATAAGTTCACAATTAGCAAACTAAAAAAAAAGGAATTAAAACCAATTTAAAATATAATTTGAAATTAGGTTATTTAATTGGATTTTATTGACGAAATACATAAATACTATTCATACGTCAAAATAAAATTCCAAGAAAATTACCTAAAGTCAAACAAAGATCAACAAGTGTTGACAAAATTTTAAAATTTTTTTTAAAGTCAGAAACTATTTTTTTTTTAAATAAAAGAAAATGGTGAAATAAATAAAAATTTCCAAAATTAGTAAAATCAAAAATAAAATTAAAATGTGGTCACCAATATTTGTCAAATGACCATTGGATCCTTCCATAATTTTTTCAGAATTTTTAAATGTCAAAAAGTATTTTAAAACATTTAAAAACATCAAATAAAAAAGAAAAAATCATAAAAAATACCAAATCAAAAAATAAAATTATGAAAAAATAAAAATCAGAAAGAGAAAATTTGAAAATACTTTTGGGAATTTTTTCATAACTTTTGAGTCAAAAATGAATCTTCTATGATTTTTTGAAGTTTAAAACATTAAAAATATAAAATCATAAAATAAAATAAAAAGCCAAAAAATATGGACCATTAGATCACAGTCAAAACGCGTTAGTAAGCTAATCCAATGGATCTGATGTGTTGTGCTTGATATAGACCTCCTTGGTTATCACACCGGATTACAAATTAAAAAAATAAAACAAGAAAAAATATAACGCGTTGGATTGATGTTGACTCACTTTAGTAATCAGATCCAAGGGCTCCGGAGACGCGTGCACAGTAAGACGTTATCCCCGGATCAAGTTTTAAAATATTACATGGCTGCCTATCATTGGTTGAAGATGGACACGTAGGTCGTCTTCAACCTCCATCCCTCTCAAACTCGTATTCATTAAACTGTAAAATTAATGTACATGAGTGGTATCCTTGGATTCGTCTCTTCAAGACGATGTCAACCACATGCTCGCGATGCTCGCGAAAATTTTATTTACACTGAGTGAAGAGAAAATTGAAGAAAACCAGAATAATAGCGAGCTTTTATTTTCAGAAATACAGAGTCAATTTTAAATGAAAATGCAAACGGTGAAGATCACAAGGATCAGGGAGATGGGGAGAATGCAATAGTACTTGATTTGAAGTGATTTGGTCACGAATCCTACCTGAATTAAGTTCACTTTTAAAACTCTGAAACTTGACTTGGTTAGCACGATTTAGGAAGATTCAAGGCACGATTCTTGTTCTGTTAGCTTCATTCAGGTTTAGGGAATTAGAATGAGTGGTTAATTTCAAGCTGGAAGTGGTCTAATTATGAATTCAAAGTTGCATAAAATCTAGTTGTGGAGGAAGTTTCGCAGAGGTTTTTTGGCTATCAAAGCTTGAGGAAACGAGTGAGGAATGATCCTCTATTTATAAGAGAGTGAATGGTGATGAAAATGAGAAGGAATTATGGTGAAATCATGCAAACCAAGTCAGCCTGTGTAGTGAGAAATGTGTGACTTGCACATGATCAAAACTCAGCCAAATCATGTGTTTCAACCCTCTAATCCAACTTAGCAACTTGGTTAATCATGTTTAAGTCAAAGAGGCGCCTCAATTTGGTCATTAGAAGCCACATTATGGAAAATCTGACTTCAAGCAAAAGTTCAGTTTCACGATGCCCTCTTTGCAGCCATGGTTCTCATCACTCAAGGACCCTTATGGTGTCATCTTGGATTCTTTGGAAAGATGAGTGTTCACGGTAAAATGTGAAGAACGAGGGAATCGAATCGGAATTCGAATCTCCTCCTCAAAATGATTTACTCTTTATGTTTTTGTTAAAAAGATGCCGCGAGCACCAAGCTTTATTGTTTCCAAACGAGAAAGGAAAGGTACAGGGGAAAGCTGAAATACCCTAAAATTGATATGCAATGCGATTAGTGTGAGCTAAACGCAACGCATGGGGGAGATTCAAGGATTCGAGGGTTGGTTACATAAAGGGAAGGTATTAGAACCCTATATATCTATAGTATTCTATAGGAACCTAAGTTTGTTATTCTGATTATGCTAGCAAAGATCATTGGGATCCTCTGCGTACATATCCCCTAGAGGGAATTAGAGCATCTGTAGCTCAGATCTAAGGGAACTAAGGTTTTTTTGGTTTGAGGGAGAAAGAAATATGCTCGCCAAGGATGAGACCTTGTGCCTACATATTCTCAAAAAGAGTTTAAGAAAGTCAGAGCAATCATAGTTCCCACTTATGTGGTAGTGGAAGCAAAGATTTTAAGAGACAACGACAAGTGTCATCTTAATGAAAAATGTATCCAATCTATTTCATCACATACATTTTTGAAAATTTATTGTTTGAATCTTTCATGGTAAGCATTGGGTGTTTTGCTTGAGTGTACAAGCGTTACCACTTACAGTTAAGAAAGATGTTTGAAAAAACGTTAAATCCGTCATTGTAAGCATTGGGCGTTTTACTTGAGTTTACAAGCGTTACCACTTACAAGTTAATAAATATGTTTTATTTGAAAAAGTGTTTGATTTGAAAAATGTTTAATTTGTACGTGATGCTATAGATGAGATACTTCTTCCATAGAGATGATTCATGTCTAATCTCTTAGGAGAAATGTTTGTTATTATTTGGGGATGCTTTTAAGAAGCCTGTGGATCCTTGTATTGTAAGCCCAAGAGGAGGCTATCAGAGAGAAATCGAGAATCCTTGTATTATGAGCCCAGTAGGATGCTTTCGGAGGGACATTGAGGATCCTTGTATGAAGCCCAAGAGGAGGATATATGGTATGGCTGGTTTGGCTTTAAGAGTGATTTCACCGGGAAACCATATTCTTAGGGTTGCATCCTTACGAAGGAGACTCTTTATATTGGAAGCCCAATAGGAGGCTGTTAGAGATTTCCAGGTCTCTTTCTTGTATGATGCCCAAGAGAAGGCAAAACTCAACGAGGGAGTTCTTTTGTACCAACCCCAATAGGAGGCTAACTCAACGGGGGAGTTCTTATGTACGAATACCAAGAGGAGGCTAACTCAACAAGTGAGTTCTTTTGTACGAAGCCCAAGAGGAGGCTATGTGGAACCTAGTTGTTATACTAGTTGTATTGAAAATAAATAAATATGAACAAGTATATATATGACAAAGTGTGTGTGTGCATTCATTAGAGTTTATGAAGGAAATATATAAACAAGTGTATAAAACAAGCAATTAAAGCTAGTGAACCTGGATATATACAAAAGAGTTTATGACGAAAATATATAAACAAGTGTTTAAAACAAGCGGATAAGCTAGCGATACTTGGATATATACAAAGGAGTTGGGACTTACACCTTAAGGGAGGCTCACTGGTTTAAGAGCAGTTTCACCGGGAATAATGCTCCTCTTAATACCAGTGGAATTGGTGTATAAACAAGCGGATAAAACTAGCAAACGATACTAGTTTACTTGAGTATTTGCAAAAAAGATGAATATGTACAAGGAATTGAATATGTAAATAAAAGGATGCATATGTTCAAGGAAATAAAATATGTACATAGGAGGGTTGTGACTTACACCGTGAGGGAGGCCCATGATCAACTTGATTTTGAGTTCGAATGATTTTCGAGGAAAAAACCTAGTTCAGTTTGTATTTTCAAAGATTAATCGAATCGATCATGGAAAAGAAGTGTGTAAGTTAATTAAAAAATTTTGAAAGTTTTGAAAAGGTTTGAAAAGTGAAATTTATTCACAAGAGGTTTTGAAAAAAGATTAGGTTTGAAAAATCAAGAGGAAAACATTTTTGAAAGTATTTAAAAACACTTAAAAACGTCTATTTTTAACCTAATAAAAATATATCAAAAGAAAATATTATTTTTTTGCATTTTTTGACAGTATCATAAAATAGGTATATTAAATGACAAGTGTGCAAAAAAAAATCTCAAAATGAGGAGTTTTGATTGATTTTTGCAAATGTTTAAGTTTGATAAAAATATAAAGAAAACAAGTGATAAAAATTTGATTTTGGTCCTAAGGAGTGTTGAACTCATGACCTTAGGCTTGGAAGTGAAAATATTTACCACTAAGCCATGTGTGTGGCTTGTCATTTAATCACCTTGAATTAATTATATTTGAAAACAAGTTTGTGAAAATGGTGGAAAATAGTTGAAAAGAGTGAAAAGTAAAAGGTCTCAGGGGGATTCGAACCTTGGACCTTAGGCATGGCAAGACATGAGAAGCGCGTTGGCTGCCACTGGGGTGGCTGTTTCATCCGTTTATTTATCAACAACGAATAAATATATATTCAACTAAAAAATTTGAATTTTGGAAATCAGAAAAAATGCGCCAAGCACATCATCTTCTTCCTCAAACCATTGATTCCTAACTTCTTCTTCATTTCTCAATGAAATTGAATGATTCAAACATCAAACTTGATCGAAATTTGACCAGGAACACGATGGTGACAATTAATTTTAAGCATATGATGACTGAATTCGTAAAACTCAGATGAACCCTAGTTTTGAAAATTGATTGTGAAATCGTGTAAGTGCAACAATTCAAGTAATTGATTGAGGGTTTATGATCCTTATACATACAGAAACATGATGGCCAAACAATATTGGAACTAGAATCCAAGAATCATAGAGTTCAAAGTTCGAGCACTTACCTCTTCAAGTGAGAATCTGATTCTTAAAAGGAGGTGTTACAAAGATTATTTGATGATCTGGATAGCTTCCCGGACCTTCAAGGCACGTGTTGACGTGCTAAGTTTGCTTGGAGATGGCCTGGAACATGCTGCCCGAGTCCAACTAAAGTAGCTTGAAGTGTGATTCGATTCTGATGTTGGAGTTGTTACATATTTGATCTAAGTGTTTGGATCACTTCTATGAAGTGTATGGATGATGTTTGAAGTGAAAGATGGAAGTTTGCACGAGTGGATTTTGATTTTACAATTTAAGGCTCAAAACTTGCACAGATGGAGTTTTTGTGAGGAAACAGACTTTTGGTTGTTTTAGGATGGTTTAAAGGTTCTAACAACTTAATAATGATGTTTAGAAAGTGTTTGAAGCAATGAATTGCTTAGAACTTACAAGGATTGAAAATTGGAATTCTTACATTTTGAAAACATAGAAACTTGCAAATGAAGAAAGAAGTGAGAAAACAAGTTTATGATTGTTTTGGTGTGATTTTGAAGTGAGAAAATACTCCTATTTATAGGCCAAGATGTTTGGAAATCAAGGCAAGATAGGATTGAATGAGTTTTCAACTTGGAGCTTAAGAGGTAAGAAACGAATCTTCACATTAAATGCACATGGTTAATTTCTAAACCATGGTTAAAAAACTCAAGTGTTTATATCCTAACTTCAATCATTGGCCTTGTATATTTTTGAGTGAAAACCTATTCTTTGGTTGTGAGAAGGCTTCTAGAAAAGGATGTTGGCAAAAATGACTTAAAATCTTGAAAAATGACCTATAATTTAAGCTTATGGACCTATAAGTTCTAATTTAGGCATAATACACTCTAAAGTTAAAATATCATGATCAAGACTTTGACTCAAGGCAATTAACAAACTTTGAGAAGGTATAATAACAATGCCTCACAAATACTTAAGTTTTAGATGCTCAAAGTTCCTAACATGATTGCATGACACACACATTTGATTTCACTAAGTTTCAAATCAAAAATTGCATTTTTCTTACTGTGCAATCGATTTGCACAAAGGTGCAATCGATTGCATACTGAATGAAATTGTTAAAATACTGCTTGAGGGTGTAATCGATTAGACAATGGTGCAATCGATTGCATGCTAAAAATTTTCACTTTTTAACTAGGTGCAATCGATTTGCACAATGGCGCAATCAATTTCTCACTGTAAGTTTTTGAAAAATCATTCTGTTAGAGCCCGTGCAATCGATTTGCCTAAAGGTGCAATTGATTGCACCCTGTACGTTTTTGAAAAATCAATTCATGCATGCATTTCATGCACCTTTCACTAAAAATTTGTCTCTAATCTTGGCACTTGTTCATGATTAAAATGAAGAGACTTATTATATTTTTAAAAGGTGCCATGAACATATAAATACTCAAAATTTCAAATTCATTTCTTACCTCTTCCAATCAAAATTGCTCAAATTTCAAATATTCGATTCAAGTGTTCATACTTTCATACAAGTTTTTCTCATACTTTCACATTACATAAACAATAAAATCTTGAGCAATATATATCTCTAATTCATTGTGAATTATTTCTATTGGAAGGAAGATCAAGTATATTGATAAATCACCAAAGTGATATTGTTCTATAATCTTATAAACTAAAAAACTCGTAAAAATCATACATTCTTATTGTATTCTTGCTGTCCAGATTGTTTGAAGCAAGTTGTGCATCAAGAGGATTGTTCTTATTGGACTTAGTGTTGTTAGAACTTAAAGGTGTTAAGAGCTTGGTCTCCTATAGGTTAGATAGTAGGCTTCACCGTTGGTGTGAATAGCTGTACAATCATTCTAACTATAGTGAAATCTCTTGCATGTTGTAAGGACCTGAGTACTCTCGATCTGTGAGGGGAACCAGGATAGATCCTTGTGTTCTTTACTTTTCAGCATTTACCACTTTCATAAACATCTTAACCAGAAAAGAAAGAATCCTCACACACCTTCATTCACCAAACCTAAAATATTGCATCAAGTATTCATAAAAAACTGATAAATTTTTAAACACCTAGTTCACCCCCCTCTTAGGCGCATTTCATACTTACAAGGAAGTGTAAACAGGGAAGGTTTAGCTCCGAATTAATACTTCTAATAGTGAACTTTATCCTTGGCTTGGAAACCCCCAAACGTAGGTTGGTTAGAACCGAACTGGGTTAACAACTCTCTGTGTTCTTATTGTTTTCTGCATTGTTTTACTTTGTTCTATTTAGCTCTTTTCAAAGTAGATATAATTGTCGTGACGTTACCTTCTTACCTCGTCTCCGTGATATATAGGAAGATACTTTCTGTAATATGGACAAGGAGGCAAGATATTTGAATATACCACCAATCCCGATGGTTCTAACTATGATCTATGGAAGCCTCGTATGGTAGGATATGTAAAGTCCTTAGACAATAGGGCTTGGAAGGCTATTCTGAAAGGATGGACACATCCTGTGATTATTGGAGTTGATAATCAACCTACTGGTGAGCTGAAACTTGAAGAAAATTATTCAAAGGAAGATGATGAACTAGCTCTTGCTAATTCAAAGGCATTGAATGCTATATTCAGTGGATTTGACAGGAACATATTCAGACTAATAAATACATGTGAAGTAGCCAAGGATGCTTGGGAGATACTCAAGACTAATCATGAAGGGACCTCCAAGGTTAAAATGTCAAAACTACAGCTACTCACATCTAAATTTGAGAACCTGAGAATGAAGGAAGAGGAAAGCATTCAATAATTTCATATGGATATTCTTGAAATAGCCGATGCTTAAAGGCTTGTGAGAAGACTTACAAGAGGAGTCGGTAGAAGATGATCAGATCTCCCTAAGAGTTTTGATATGAAAGCAATAAATATTGAAGAAGCCTGTGAAATCAAAAACATGAAAGTGGATGAACTTGTGGATTCACTCCAAACATTTGAGCTGAGTATTAATGAGAGGTATGAGACTAAGCCCAAAAGCATAACATTAAAGTCCAACACTGAAGAGAAAAGTGAGGAATATGATCTGAGTAATGAGGAAGGATTGTCAAATACCATAGTCATGCTAGGAAGACAGCTCAATAAAGTTCTGAAAAGAATGAATGGTAGCTCAAGAAAAAATGTCCGGAACATCCCATATGACATCAGTAGAACAAGTAATTCTTGGAAGAGAGTAGAAGCTGGGGAAGGACATACTCAAGGTAGAGAGCTAAGGTGTTATGAATGTGGAGGCTTTGGGCACATCATATGGGACTGTCCAAACTATCTCAAAAGACAAGACAAAGGATTGAATGTGCTATGGTCGATGAAGACCGAGAGTGAAGAGAATGGAGAATCAAACCAAACATGTAACCGACTAGTACATATATTTATGATGAAGACTCAAGTGATGAAGAATTGACATTTGAAGAATTGGCTACATATAAGGAACTGTGCATCAAAAGTGTTGAAGTAGTTCAGAGAACGAGAAGCGTAAGAAGCTCATAATAAAACCAAGACATAAAGAAGAAGCATCTCGAGATGATTAAGAAGCTAGAAAGTGAAGTAATCATTCTAAAGGGTGACCTTGATCGATGAAAATCTATCAAGATTCTAAAAGTGATCCCAGACACTAGACAAGATACTTCGAGATGGAAGAGTAGCAGAAGACATGAATGGTCTAGGTACAATGGTACCAACTAATCTTGTTCGAATCTACTCAAATTCGTGCGTAATCTAATTTGTCGAACCGATGTTCCAACATCACGTAAAAACAAATACAAACAGCCTAACAAAAGACATCAACACCGAGATGTCATTATTATGGAAGATATGGTGACATAAAGACATTTTGTATCAAGTCGTATGGTTATCCCAACTCTACACATCATTTAAATGTGACTAAGCTAAACCTAGGAAAAGTGGATTCCCAAAGCAATTGTATAATGTTTTTTCCTCACACCGCTTCTACAAAGGAAAACCACAAAAGACCGGTATTTTGACAAAGGATGCTCAAGGCATATGATAGGAGGTCAAAACTTATTGGTCAATTTTCAAGATCATCCAACCAGTTATGTCACTTGGAGATGGAACGAAGGGTGAAATCCAGGAACTGGGAAGATACAGAGTACAAAGATCCCTAACATTGAAGGCGACATTTGTCAAAGGGTCGACTCCAACTTAATCAACATCACCAATCAGGTGGATCAAGGATCCAATGTGAACTTCACAAAAGTCGAATGTATCATTACTAACAATAGAAGTGAAGTTATTATGAAGGGAATAAGGAACAAAGACAATTGTTATTTATGGGTCCCTCTAGATGCAACTCTCACTACCTGTGTAAAGGTCAAACAAATTTAAGGTAGGAATGTTTAGAAAGAAAAGAAGAGTTTGAGTTCAACTGATCTAAATTTCCCAATAAATGTCATGACATCACTTAACTCTTCTAAAGTAAATGACCAATCTGCTGAAAGAGGAACTGTGAATCTGGTCCGGAAATTCTCTGAACTAAAGTTGGTAAATACTTATTCAAGAGGATGGGATGTATTTGAATGCTCAAGAAAGGAACAAGGGTCCTGGTTAAAGAAGTTATAGCAATTAAAAGCACGTGGAACTTCACCGGGGCTAAACGCTTTTAGATATCAAAGATATTACATCATAAGGCCACATATAAAAGGCCTACCCAAGTTCAAATTCTTCACAGCCCCACATGCTATACTTCTTCAGAAAATCACAAAATCTTCACCTCAAAAACAATCTTGAACACCTCACCATCAAGATGTCTCAACATACCACAGGACCAAGCAACATCAAAAGACAATATACCAAGTGAAGGCCATAAACATTGTTCCTATTTCAATGATCCCATGCTCTGGATGCAAGACCTAAAAGGCTTCAGACCCGCCATGCAAGACGCACCAACGGAAACCTTGTCTACTGAATGTAATGTATCTAAAACACCTATTGATGTTGAAGTTGATCAAGATAGAGGATATGTAGACAAAGACATAAGGAGAATGGTTGCTGATACCCTAAAAGTAGGTTTACCTGTTGAAGGGATCACAATCCCTCTTGCCCAAATGCATGGTGAAGTTTCCGTAAGAGCTGCGATCGAATCATCCATAAGAGAAGAAGAGACTCCAAGAGAACCTTGAGAATGAAACAGTTCTTGAGTTGTGTTGGAACATCACCATTGAAGAACACCTCTCAAGATAAGGTGTTCAACCTGTAAAGGGATTGAGAAAGATGTAACCGAGGTCATATCGATGTTGATACCTTGTCTAATAATGAACGATCATTAATGTTAACCTCGGATTGCCAAGAGATTGAAAACAAGAAAGGGAAAGGTTGTTGCTTCCAGTACTCCATCCAAACCTGTCACGAAGAAGGTTATGTATGGTCGTCCTAAAGGATGCAGCAAAGCTACTCCATCATCCAGCAAGAGGAAAATTAGATCAGAATCTGATTCTGATTATGATGTCGAGAATGATGTCCCAGACATTTCTCCAATGAAGAAACCATAGTCTGTAGAGTTCACCGATAATGTCCCTGATGCTCCTACTAACAACATCTCATTCCATTCTATCAAGTTTGTTGTAAGATGGAAATATATTTATCAGAGGAGACTGGCCTTAGAGGGGGAGCTAGGAAAAGAAGCCTTGGCATGCAAGGAAGTTATGAAACTAATCAAGCTAAGGCGAAGACAAGTGATAAGCCGCAAAGTGCCATGGAAACTCGGCAAGGAATTCATAGTTAACATCCCTGAAGACTGTGATGACAAGAAATATCAAGAATTTCAGAAGGTGTTTGTCAAAGGAAAGTGTGTAAAGTGCTCACCTGCCATCACCAATCAGTATCTAGGAAGAAGTGAGAAGGAAGAGGGTGAGCTTAACGTCACTGATAACAAACTATGCAGGACTATCACTGCAAATCAAGTCAAGACCTAGCCTATGAAGGAGAAGTTATTGTTGGAAAACTAAGTGTGAAATATGCTATTCTACATAGAATAGGTTCATCAAACTGGGTGCCAACAAATCACACCTCAACTATCTCAGTAGGATTGGGAAATTTCATTTATGCAGTTGTAATGAAGATACCATTTGACTATGGTACTTATATTTATGCTTAGACCCTTAAGCATGATGACACTTGTGCCACAAGGCTTCCTATAGCTTTCCCCACTCTCATAAGTGGAATAGTGCTTCATCAACATCCCGGAATCTCACAACAACGTTGGATGTCGAATGTAAAAGAGCAACCCTCGTCCTTACATCGGCCATTTGTGGAGCACATGTCCTGACATTGTCTCAACATCCGCTATGCTGAATAGAAAATAGAAAACAAAGGGGACGTGATTGTTGAATCTTATCGCAACTTGCAGAGAACTGGATGAGGTCATACGACTAGCACAACAATGAAGCTAAAACTTGAAGAGACCATCCTAGCCTTGAAGAATAATGATGTGGCAAGTGCATCAAGAGGAACTGAAGAAGAAGAAAGCATCAACAACTCAAAGCTCTTCTCAAGATGGCACATGAGAAGAAGGAAGTGAGAAATTGGAGAGTCTACAAATTCGGTAATAATGATCAGGCTTCAAGATGTTGATGTGTTTCCATCCGTCATTTATTTATCCTCTATTATGTAATTTTAGCACTTATGCATAACATCCGCTTAGTTTTGGGTTGTACTTAACAATAGATATTAGTGACTTAGTTGAATCTAGTATTTATTTTTGTCATTCTCCATGATTTTTCTTAGTGGTTTGGCCAATTATGGCTAAAAAGGGGAGAATGTGTGTGCTTTGAGAGAGAAGTCAGAATTGTTGCGCCAGAGCGCTTATGAGTGTTTATGAGTGTGTTGTGTTTATATTCCTTTGTCATTCCACTTTGTGCAAATTGATGTGATGACTATGCCGAGGGGAGCCGTTGCTATGTGTTAGTTGTGTTTTTCGATGTGTCAATTGTGAATCAGGTGCTTCTTGGTCGAGAAGAAGTAGATGTGTTAATTTTTGATTATGTATCATGAAGATACTATGTGTTTCCACAAAGAGGAGAGGTCATGTGCGTGGGGAGAAAATTAGTTGTCAATTGTGCATCTATGTGGTATGCGCAGGGAGTAAAATGTTGCATCCGTGAATGTTCTAACCGATGTTTGAACATCTATGTTATATATCCACTTCTATCTATGTTTTGATTGTGATGTCGCGCTTTTATCGCGCAAGTTTGTGCTTAAATGCTTATGCTTAATTGTGATGTTGCTTTTAATTGTATGCATTGTTTTAGCCAAAATTTTCCAAAGGGAGTTTGTTAGTTCTATGGATCGCATCAATTTTTGGTAAAACATTCTACCTTAAAATGCCTTGAAATTTCATCAAGATGCATGTCACAGATGTCCGCATGTGAAACCGAAAGTATTTTTTACTGAGTAGGGATGACAATATATTTGAATTTTGATAAGCCAATCACCATAAGCTTCAAACGCATCGTTATTGTGCAACTGCCGTTGTCTAGTTTTAAGGGTCATTCTCGGTTTTAATTCTTTTGCCTCGAGTAACTAGTAGTTATTGTGTCACCATCTTTGACGGAGTGTGATTGGTGGAAGAGTGTCTTATCTTAGTTTTGTTGAGTGTAAGATGTGATAAGTGAGGAAGTTCTGATTAAGGAGGTAGAGTGTAAGATTGTGAGGAGGTTTCATTTTAGCCTGAATTAATACCGTTGATAAGTGAATTCATCCCTAGCTTGAAGCCCCGACATCGAGGTTGGTTAGAACCGAACTCGTTAACAACTCTCTGTTCTTATTGTTTCCTGACTGCTTTACTTTGTTTTGTTTAGTTGGTTCAAAGAAGATATAAGTGTCGTGACATTACCTTTGACATCTCATATCTAATACTAGAATTTCAAACAACAACAAGATGAAAACCTCTATTAAAATATTTGGGTCACAATTGTAATATTACATGTGTTAGGTCATTATTTTAATTAGTCAAGACTTAAAGGAGTCTAATTAATATAATATTAAGTTTGTGGCTAAACACATAAATGTCATGAAAGGTATGGCTATTGTGTAGATATCGAAGTCATTATTTAATTTGATGAGGGCCAAATTAAAATATTGAATACTAAGAAATAACCCTAAAAGTCCCCATTTGTAGACAACGAGAAAATGACTTATCATGAATCTCTCTTCATCCCCATTAGAGGAGAATAAAGGAGCCATAAGGAACTCTACAAATTGAAGACCACATACCCGAAACCTTCGATTCTCAATGACACATATCCGCAAACCTTCTGTGATTCTCAATGACAATTCAGTACGCCCGCTTTCATTCTCATAATTGTATTCGTATACGGGTTTAAGGGTTTTATTTAGGTTTTGTTCTTAATTTCTATATTTATAGAAATTATAAGGTTTATGAACGAAACCTAACAACCTTTAAGGTTTAGTGTCTCAACAACAACAACAACATTAGTGAAACATGATTTCGGTCTTTATTCTAGCAAGTATCGAACGTTAGAAATTAGACGCCGCTTATTTATTGGCCGAGGTGAAACTTGTCTTAAAATAAATATTTGTATTAGTGTATTCTATAGTTTTCCAACATTTTATTATAAACATCAAAACAAGAATATTTTATAATACATATTAATAGAATTAAATGCCAAAACATAAATTTAAGTAATTAGGTTTGTTATGGTAATTTTAACTAGTACAACTAACACTAAGTTATTATGTTATGATGGATATAAAACCATACCATTAACTTTTATTTTGTTTGGTTCTTTATATATTTGTGGTATCAAAATTTATTCGGTCAAATATAGTATTAAGAGCCTAAAAATTTGAACCATTACTTTTTTTTTCTTTTTCTTCACGCAACAATGTCTTCACAACTGATCCATTACTTATTTTACTTAAATTGTTATTCAAGGGATTTTAAAATCCATGATCAAACATATTAACCTTTTTTAATGTATTTATTCAATTAAACCTCATTATTGAATCTGATCCATGATCACAAATTTTTCAAAAGAGCACATCTACATTACTTGAAGATGGTATATATTATTGTCTCAAGCCAATACCTCGTCCAATACCAAGACTATGCCCATGATGCTCATTTGTTCTAATTACTTCTAAAATATCATGGCCCATGTGGAATAAAGAAACCCTCAATAGTCTTTTTGACCAACGAGTCCTACAACACAAATAAAAGTTAAATACATATTTGAAATTACCTATAGTTAATAACTTAATATTATTGAAAGAAGAATCTACTTAAAATTTTTAGCAACTAAGCGTGCAACCTTAGATGTGTACTCATCTTTTATTTTGTCGAACTATCTTTGCTTCTCACGGAATGGTGGTGGAGATGGACTACGATTAAGGTTTAATGAAGCATCTCCTAACTCATGTTGTCTTTCTTTTCGTTTTTACTTATCATTATATCCGCAAGTTTATCATATCCTCTATAAGACAATTTATGCGATATAGGTTTTTAGCCATATTTTCCTTTCTTCGAATTTTAGCCTATTATAAGCATAGTTGAAATTGTAATTTGTAGTGTTGTGAATCGATGCCTTAGAAACAAAGTATAAACTTGTTGCTAATGATCAAGAAACAAACAAGAGTAGAATATACGAGGAACACGAAGAACATAAGGAATGGTTATTAATCGCTATTCTTTCCTTTATCTTCTAAACAAAATTACAAGTATACAAGAATAACAAATAACCTCTCACCATAAATTAGGATTTGCGTAATGCAATAATGAAAGACTAGTATGCTATTTAGAATAAACCAAACATACTAAACTAATGGGCTTTTTATCACAAATACCCATTACAAGCTAACTTAGGTACAAGCTAACTTAACAAATGGACATAACAATGTAATCTAATTCAAATACTAACAACCCTAACATTTCGACACCTATATACTAGAACACACTTCGACTACATAGATGTAGGTCTTCTATAATAAGATGTGAATAGACTTCCACAACATGCTCAATCCTATCGAACCAAGCTACCATTCAAACCAATAGTTCGATCCAATATCTCACAAATCTCCACTTGGAACAAACTCTATTATCAAAGAATGAACTAGCTTTCTTCATGCAGCTTTATCGATTGCATCCGTTGAAAAACTTGCAACTTGACAATGTCTGGTGATCATATTAGCAATAATGTGGTCTCGTCAAACCTTCAACACTGACTTCCACGCTTGATTACTCCTCTTTAAAAATGAAACCTCACAGCAATGTGCTTGGTTTGCTCATGATAAGTTGAATTCTTCGACAAGTGTATTGCACTTTGACTATCACATTTAACAGTGATAACTTTCCCTCGAACTTTCAGCTTCTTAGCAAAACCCTCCTTAACTTTGAAAATCCATTTACAATAGACTAACATGGCTCCAACAGGTTTCTTGATCAATTCCCAAGTGTTGTTATCATGAAGAGATTTCATCTCATCATCCATGTCCTTCAGCCATTGAGTCATATTTCACTCCTCGAATCTCCTTATGGTCTCTTCTTCTTGTCAGAATTTCACTTGCGTAGATTAAGGCATAAACTACAAGATCTACATATCTTTAAGGTGATTCATGACTTTTCTTGTCCTATCTCTTTCCAATAGGTAGTCATCAGCTTCTCAACTTCATCAACATCTCCTGCTTCATTGACTTTATCTGGCTTATGCAATTCAAAGATCAACATTCTCCACCTCAATAGGAATCTTTAACTGCTCCACTTTCACGATATTTCGCAACCATCATCATTAGTTTTCTTAAAATCCATTTCAACTTCATGGAAAACTACATCTCAACCGGTGATAATCCTTCTATGACCTAGCTCTAGGCACCATAGCCTATAAGCTTGATTCTTCATGGTATCCCATTAACATGCATTTAAGAGCTCTAGGTTCGATCTTGTCTTGTGATAAGTGCTAAAATGTCATTATTTTCGTGTATATAACTTATGGCACTTTTGTTGATATTTAGTTGAATATTTCCACTTTGTTTGTAAATGCGCTTAGTTTGTATATAATCGAGTTTTTGATTCATTTGTGTATCGTCTCGATAGTTTTTATGTCTTTTGTAGGTATTTGTCGCGGTCGAGCATCGAGGAACGGCGTCAAGACATGGCTCAAGACGCAGCTTTTGATGAATAAAAACCGCTTTTGTTTCAAGAAAGGGCGCGCCGGGTCAACTCCGCTACACGAGTTTACTCAGATTTTTGGAGCGCTGGAGTGCTTTGTTACCGCTTCTGCAAAGACTTATTTTAGAGGTCACGAGCGGGACGAGGTCACCGAGCCAGCATTTGGGCTCTGCTTATTTGTAAATATCAGAAGCCACCGAAAGGCGCCACTACCGAGCGGACTCACGAGATTTGTTTTATAACTTTTTTATCCATTATTATGTAATGGTTTTGGGAAGTTTTGCTCCCAAATTCCATCACTATACTTGTATGATATATTAGCTTAAAAACAACATTGTGGCTTGGTTATGGATGATCAAGGTGTATTTCTCTCGATTGGCTCACAAACCGTACATCTATGATATATCTCTTCTCTCTCTATATTTCTATTTGCTGGGTTTTATATGTATATTCACTCTTAACTCATGTATATTTGTCGTCCATGGCTGTATAAAGTTTCATGCTATTTAATCAGGTTGGTGATTGTCTTAGGTTTTTACCTTGTGTTAGGATTTAAGTTGGATATACATATAATGCTTATATTCTTACCTAGGATGATTATCCTAGTTTTTGAATTCTAGAAATAGGTTTAGAGTCGATGTTCATTTAGAGTATCCGATCTTAATGCCTATGGGTTATGAGTATCTGCCAGACATAGTCTATAATGAGACACGCTTAAATTCTCAATTGGGTTAGAAATTACTTAGGTTGTGAGAGATATGTGATGACATAGATGAGTATCGTAAGTTGAGTATAATCGGACGATAGGTTTAAGTTATAACGCAGTTCATTCGCTCCAAATAAGTTGTCTATCCTTTTATACTTTTGTTGCATATATTTTTGTTTATAACTTTTCTTTACAACCCATTTAACCTAAACTCATTAGAGAACGACTATCGAACTATGAATCAATAACCAACTGTGGACACGATACGAGATAACCTATATATCACCCAAAATAAATACTTTATTTTTGCTTGCCGCTTAATAACCGCAGAAGAATAAAATGGCGCCTGCTGTCGATTGGTTTTATTGATTTTGCTTCATGATAATTCCTTTGTTTTTGAGTTTTGTAATTAATGCATATGTTGTATAGGATTTATATATCAATTTGTATATTTTTACTTGTACATGTTGTGTTTACTTTCCATACTTTTGTGTAGCGGAAAAAAACTGCGAGTGTAAGTCATTGAATTGACTTAACTCAAAAAATAACAAAAGATTTGCCACCACACTTTTATTTCATCCAAAGGACTAGGAAAAAGAGCGAATAAAATCCTAAAAAAAAAAAACTGAGATCAGGGACTGGGGGTTAGTTATGCAAAGGAAATGTGTTAGGCAATACGTAGCATCTACCAGACCAGGGAAGCTTTTTGAAAATTTGTATATGTGTGCTAAAAAAAGAGTATATGTACAAAATGGATGGTCGGGGGAGAAAAGAAGTATTTTTTTAATTGTTTTTGGTTTGGTAGAACTTCCAATGAGTTCTAGGCCTACATACCAACAATGTGCAATATTGAAATCAAAACCCAATGTAGTTCGGTAGAAAAGACTAAAGTTGTGTGTTGGTTGATTTTAAGAAAATGGTTGTTAGAAGAAAGTCACAAAGGGTAAAAAATTGAAACGAGGTTAGGTATTTTTAGTCTAAACAAAATAAAAGTCAAAGTATTATTAAATGAGTGGAAAGTTTATTAAGAAAAGAAGTTTGAAAAATGCATGGACCTAAATCCAAGTTTTTTACTTAAAGTGGTTCGAGTTTTGAAAACAAGAACTTTGAAAGAGAGAGGGAAGATTTTAAAAGTTAAAGAATATGGGAGGAGATGAAGAGGCTAACCCAATGCATAAGTAAAAGATAAGGGTAAAGAAATATTTTAACCGTGAAAAGCTAGCACTGACATCAAGAGCCAATACCATATCGCATCCTTCGATTACCAAATAAGCAACAAATAACCGCATAAAACCAAGCTCAGATAAATCAATGCCTTAGATGGATTTCACGCCTCAAGAAAAGAACGGGAGAGTAACGATCGATTGAGGAAATCCACTTAATCGAGTAAAACTAATAACCCGCAAACAAAGATAATAACCACGCAAGATGTAATAACACCAAGGGCACAAAAATCTCCAAGCTTAGGTAAGGGTTCTAATCCTAAGTCCAAAAGTCAAACTCCGAGCATAAGGATAGTAACCAAGTCCAAATAAAAGTTTTTTATGTTTAAGTTCAATTATAATGTATCTTGGAAAAGAAAAATAAAGCTCAAGTGAGCAAATCTAAAATAACAAGAAAATAAAATGCCTAAAATGAGCAAAGATAAAAAAGACATGAAATGTAAATGCTAAAATTAAAGGGCATAAAGTAAAGAGCGAAAAAATAAAAGTAGAAAGTAAAAGTATAAAATAAAATACAATTAATAAAGGTTAGCAAGATGATCATCTTGAAACTTGTCAAGTATATCATCGAATTGTTAGTCGTCATCAAGGTGACCATCTTGAAACTCATGCATGAAGACTTTCCGTAAGTTTGATTAAAATCAATGGGACCACACGATAATTTTCAATTGCTTTTGTCAAGTATATCACCGGTTTTGAATTATCACATCACTGATCAAAGATGATTGAGAATTTCAAATGGACAAGGTTAATGGAAACCTTGTGGTTTGATTAAAAATCATTTTACCACACGATAAGCCACGGTGTGAACCAAAATCAAAGCTCAAGTCATCTTTGGGGATTATGTTTGAACATTGAAGCTCATGTCACTAATTGATCACTTTTCCGAATCGCGAAAGAAAAAGAATAAGATGGAGATGAAGAAACAAGTTACAAATTTACAATGCATCGATGAATTTCTTCGCCTAACTTCATCAAAATCAACCAACTTTCTTGGTGGATTTGGTCAAGAGACCTATCAACACCCAAATTCCATTGATGTTGAGGAAATCTATGATTCAAATAAGTCACAATTAGCAAACTAAAAAAAAGGAATTAAAACCAATTTAAAATATAATTTGAAATTAGGTTATTTAATTGATTTTATTGACGAAATACATAAATACTATTCATACACCAAAATAAAATTCAAGAAAATTACCTAAAGTCAAACAAAGATCAACAAGTGTTGACAAAATTTTAAAATTTTTTTAAAGTCGAAACTATTTTTTTTTTTAAATAAAAGAAAATGGTGAAATAAATAAAATTTCCAAATTAGTAAAATCAAAATAAAATTAAAATGTGGTCACCCAATATTTGTCAAATGACCATTGATCCTTCCATAATTTCTAATTTTAAATGTCAAAAGTATTTTAAAACATTTAAAACATCAAATAAAAAAGAAAAAATAAAAAATACCAAATCAAAAAATAAAATTATGAAAATAAAAATCGAAGAGAAAATTTGAAAATACTTTGGGAATTTTTTCATAACTTTGAGTCAAAATGAATCTCTATGATTTTTGAAGTTTAAAACATTAAAATATAAAATCATAAAATAAAATAAAAGCCAAAAAATATGGACCATTAGATCACAAATAAACGCTGCTAGAAAGATAATCCAATGGATCCGATGTGCGGTTTCGATATAGACCTCCTGGTGTATCACACCGACACAAATTAAAAAATAAACAAGAAAAATATAAGCGCTGGATCGATGTCGACTCACTTTAGATAATCAGATCCAAGGGTCTTGAGACGCTTTCACAAAGAAGACGTTATTCCTCTGATCAAGTTTTAAAATATGTACATTGGCTATCAACCTATGCATATTGGGATTGAAGATGTGACACGAGGTCTTGCCATTCAACCTCCATCCCTCTCAAACCTGTTTATTCATTAAACCGAAATTAATGTACACTTGAGTTGGATATCACTTGGATTCGCCTCATTCAAGACGATGTCGAAAACCAGGATGATCGAAAATTTTATTTGGATAATCACGAACAAGAGAAAATTGAAGAAACCAGAATAATGAATGCTTTTATTTTAGTGTAACACAGTCAATTTTAAAATGAAAATGCAAACTGAAGATCACAAGGATACGTGAGATTTGAGAAAGAATGCAATATGTACTCATTCAAGGAATTGGTCACGAAATTTCCAAACACCGAATTAAATTTTCACTTTAGAAACTCAGAAACTT